>CAUYQU010022492.1:0-27311 GCA_963574635.1 Cheracebus regulus
AAGCCTGAAGAAAACGGAGGTTCAGATTTCCCATGGGTGCAGCTGGATCTTGCTCCAAGAGAACCCCTGGTTGACTTCTCACATGTAGGCTGAGCAAGAAGCAAGCAGCGAGACTTAGCCAGTGATTCTGATTCCAGCCTGACATCTCTGTGCTTGAGCTCTGAGCAACTCGGGCAGGACAGACTGGAATTGCTCCTGCACCAGCATTTCCACAGTCTGCTCCTTTGTGTGAATATCAGGTCTCAGCCACTGTCCACCAAGGTCCTGGAGATATCTGAGGACATCCCTGGGGCCAGCTGCATCCTCATATTGGAACTTCCTGAACCTCTGCAGAATTGGTAGGATTTCTTCCTGGCATGGTCTCAAGGTCTTCAACAGAGTCTTCACTGAGGCTCTCTGGTGGGAGCCCAGAATGCTTTCATGGAAACTGGACCTGGGAAGCAGACAGTGGAAGAACTTCTGGCTCCTCAGCCATTATCTCATCAGGCAGTGACCTCATTTGATCATTCTGGACTTCTGTATTTCTTTGTGTCTCTGGGTACACTTCAGTCACCATTCTGGAGCTCTAAGAAAAAATGTTTCTGACTTCTAGGCACAAAGATAAAAGAAAGAATCAGCAAAAACAGACCACAAAAGCTGTTAAACCACTCTGATCTCATGGATCTGGTCCAGATCCAGATTCCATCAGCTTTCCAATCTTTACAGGGTTTCTTAATGAAGCTACTAGAAATTCTATTTTTGTTTTCTTGCTAGAGCCACTGACACAATTGAGAAAACATCCAGTGGGTTACCAAAATAAGAAATGTAGGTTCTCAAAGCAGATGAATACTGGCCTTGCTAGAGAATCTGGCATCCATTTTGTCCCTCACTATAAAGTATTTTACAGTATGTGAAACAATAATTGTATATGCACATGATTTGCTTTGCAGAGGGCTTTAAAATCATAGGTGTTTGCTTCCACCAACCATTTTTTTCTTTTTCAGAAAGAGTTTTACTCTTGTTGCCCAGGCTGGAGTCCAATGGCACGATCTCGGCTCACGGCAACCTCTACCTCCCAGGTTCAAGCGATTCTGCTGCCTCCGCCTCCCAAGTAGCTGGGATTACAGGCATGCGCCACTACACCCAGCTAACTTTGTATTTTCAGTAGAGACGGGGTTTCTCCATGTTGGTGAGGCAGCTCTTGAACTCCCGACCTCAGGTGATCCGCCCGCCTCGGCCTCCCCAAAGTGCTGCGATTATAGGCATGAGGCACCAAGCCCAGCCCCACCAACCACATTTATACATGTGCTATATCTACAAAACAATGTATGAAAAGATGCTAAAAGAGGAGAAAAAGGTCAGTTCATTCACATCTACTCTACTGACTTTATACAGCCCTCCATCTCTTTCATCACGATTAAGGAACAGCAAACATTAAAAGGACTTCAAGGCCTCACGCCTGTAATCCCAGCACTTTAGGAGGCCAAGGCGGGCGGATCACGAGGTCAAGAGATCAAGACCATCCTGGCCAACATGGTGAAACCCTGTCTCTACTAAAAATACAAAAAAATTAGCTGGGCGTGGTGGCGCACGCCTATAGTCCCAGCTACTCGGGAGGCTGAGGCAGAATTGCTTGAACCCGGGAGGCAGAGGTTGCAGTGAGCTGAGGTCGCGCCACTGCACTCCAGACTGGTGCCTGGTGGCAGAGTGAGACTCTGTCTCAAAAAAAAAAAAAAGTACTTCAAGGCAGCAGTGTGCTATGATTGCACCTGTGAATAGCCACAGCACACCAGCCTGAGCAATATAGCGAGATCTCTTAAAAAAAAAAAAAAAAAGAGATGGATCACTTGAGCCAGGGAGTTTGAGACCAGCCTGGGTAACATGGCGAAACCTCGTCTCTACAAAAAATACAAGAAGTACTTGAGTGTGGTGATGAATGCCTGTAGTCCCACTTACTCGGGAGACTGAGGTGGGAGAACCACCTAACCCCAGGAGATAAGAGGCTGCAGTGAGCTGTGATCACGCCACTGCACTCCAGCATGGGCAACAGAGTGAGTCTCAGAAAAAGAAAAAAAAAGATCCCAGGTTAAGATCAAGAATGAAGCTCCTCTGATCGGTATATGGGACTTGTCAAAATCCCAGTAGAGGCCAGGCGTGGTGGCTCATGCCTGTAATCCCAGCACTTTGAGAGGCTGAGGCAGGTGGATCACCTGAGGTCAGGAGTTCGAGCCCAGCCTGGCCAACATGGTGAAACTCCGTCTCTACTAAAAATACAAAAATTAGCCAGGCATGGTGACACAGGTCTGTCATCCCAGCTACTTGGGGGAGGCTGAGGCAGGAGAATAGCTTGAACCCAGGAGGCAGATATTGCAGTGAGCTGAGATCGTGCCACTGCACTCCAGCCTGGGCAACAAGAGTGAAATTCCATCTCCAAAAAAAAGGGGAAAAAAATGTGTACTAAAAGAGTACACTTCCAACCCTTCGTATATTTGAGAGTTCTAAGATTATCAAACCAGCTGTTCTAGGATTATCAAACCAGCTGTAATGGGGATGTGGTAGCCAAATTAAATACCTGTAAAATGCCAGAAAAAAAAAAGTCTTTACTTCATGTGGACTAGGGCCCAGTTCAAAAGAGGGGTTATTTACAGGAAAACACATCCTATCTTAATTAACTTAAAATGATGTAGTCACTTTTCAAGGATCATCTTTTTCTTTAACACCTTCTTCCCTCAAAGAGCTAATCCCTTCCTTATATATAAGACACAGCAGTAGAGTTGACATTTAAAATCCTTCCCACCTCAGAGAATCTCTCAAAACTGTTTCCTGGGCAACAATTGACAAAAGCCAACAATCACTAACACTGACCAGCTGCCATGCACCTAGCACCTAGCCATCCCTCCTCTAAAGGATCCCTGACACATTTTCTTTTCTTTTTTTTTGAGATGGAGCCTCGCTGTGTCACCCAGGCTGGAGTGCAGTGGCATGATCTCGGCTCACTGCAACCTTTGCCTCCCGGGTTCAAGCAATTATCTGCCTCAGCCTCCCAAATAGCTGGGATTACAGATGCCTGCCACCACACCTAGCTAATTTTTTGTATTTTTAGTAGAGATGGGGTTTCACCATCTTGGCCAGGCTGGTCTTGAACTCCTGACCTTGTGGATCCACCCATCTTGGGCTCCCAAAGTGCTGGGATTACAGGCATGAGTCGCTGTGCCCAGTCAGCTCCCTGACCTATTTCTTAAGAGCCTTGAATTAATTCTAAACCCAGTAGCTTGGATATTCTTGGAGTACCTGAATTCTTCTCATATTATCTTGGTTTTTGCTCAGTTAATAGGGTGTGCTCATCCCCCAAAGTAAGCTGTTACTAACTTAGGGCGGTGAGTAGGGAAACGCAGAATCATTTAGAGGGTACCTGGGACTAAAATATTTAGTCCAAGAAAGGTTGGGTAAAACACTGTGGAAAAGCAAAATCTTGGGAACAACCTAAGTAACCATCAACAGGGAAATGACTAAAGTACAGTCAACCACTCAGTGGTGCCACCATGTAAAAAATGAAGCAGGCCTACAAGTACTGAGAAGTAAAGCTGTCCATATTACAACATGACTAAGGTCCAGATCAATGTGTAGTATGACCCCCCATCTGAGGAAATTAAAAATGCATACATATAAGCAAATGTTACCCCATATATCCAAAGAATATATGATATATATATGATATATATATCAAAGAAATTAATTGTATTTACTTCTGAAGAGCAGAAACAGTAGAAGGGGGAAACACTTTTCATTTTACATCTTTCTGTATTGTTTTCTAACTACAAACATGCATTACTTTTATAACAACTCAAGAGGCAGAAAACTTTTCAGGCTTTCCCCTCCTGCCCAAAAACCTTTCCGAGTGAAAACCCCTAACTCACTTAGGAAAACACCCTTTTGTTACTTCTTCCAGCTCCCAGCACCCAAGGTCTTTACCATCGGGCTTCTAGGAACAGTCTGTTGGTGGGCCGATCCTTTTTGTTTGTTTGTTTTGAGATGGTGTCTTGCTCCGTCGCCCAGGCTGGAGTGCAGTGGTACAATCTCGACTCAATGCAACCTCCGCCTCCCAAGTTCAAGTGATTCTCCTGCCTCAGCCTCCTGAGTAGCTAGGATTACAGGCACACACCATCACACCCGACTAATTTTTATATTTTTAGTAGAGAAGGGGTTTCGCTATGTTGGTCAGGGTGGTCTCAAACTCCTGTTCTCGTTATCCGCCCACCTTGGCCTCCCAGAGTGCTGGTATTGGGCCGGGCAGTGGCTCATGCCACCGTGCCCGGCCATGGTGGGTCAATTCTTAAGGCTGGCTCTGAAAGATGGATGAGTACCACAATTTACCCGGCTTATAAATCCTATCAGCTTCAGAAGACGGCTTGCCAAACACAGACTTATCATCAGTTAATAACTCCAGTTTTCTTTTCTCAAAAACCCAATGAGAAAAAGTAACTCCAGGCCAGACATGGTGGCTCACACCTGTAATTCCAGCACTTTGGAAGGCTGAGGTGGGTGGATCACTTGAGGTCAGTTCATGACCAGCATGGCCAACACGGTGAAACCGTCCCTGTTATTCGGGAGGCTGAGGCAGGAGAATCGCTTGAACCCAGGTGGCAGAGGTTGTAGTGAGCTGAGATCATGCCACTGCTCTCCGGCCTGGGCAACAGGGCAAGACTCCATCTCAAAAAAAAAAAAAGAAAAAATAACTCCAGTGTACTGCACCCTTATTTCCTCTCTGACATTGTGCTTAAAGTTATACATAGATCCCCCTCTGTACGATCCTCTTAGTTCAGGTTAAACTCTTGATAAATTACTGCCCCAGGAGCCTTCACTGGCAACAACCTCTGCTAGCATTTGTGGAATTCGGCCGGCCAGACACCCCACGCTGCATTCCCTCACAGCTGATCCCCCGATAGCCCATGGGGTAGACACTGTTATTTCCATTCACAGATAAGCAAAGTGAGGTTCGAAGGGAGGGGACTTGCCCAATGCCACAAGGCTGGAAAGTAGTGCGATGACTCAACAATAAAAAAAAAATCTCGGGGTCGGGTCGGGGGAAGCTGAGCCGGACTCCTCCCACTATGCGGCCGCCGCTAATGAAGGCCTAGCCCAGTTCCGGAAATAAGCTTCTAGGGCTCTAGGACCAGGTCCACCTCCAGAACTGAAGTGAGGTGCAAGAGAGCCCGAGGAGCCCGCAGGTCCCACATTTCAATCATTTCCCTACCCCATGGGCAGGGACTCCCGCTCCTGGAGCAGGCAGCCACCGTGGCCGCGAGCGTGCACGAGATAGAAAAAAGGAAGGGGACGGGGGCGGGGGGGGGGAGTTCACCTGCGCAGGTGCCACCCCAGACGAGCGTGCCCCGCAGGACGGGGGAGCGGGGGACGAGGGAGAATCAGAATAAGACTCTAATCCCCACAACTCACTGGAGGAAAGGGAGACCACCGCTCTCTGCCTGAACTTTGGAGCGCCCGACGGGAACCGGAAGTCGCGCCCCGCCCGGAAGTTAAAAGGAGGGACGACGGAGGGGCCGGGTTTCTCTCTCTAGGCCTCCTGGGTGCTCTGCCGCTTCATGATTTTAACCCTTGGTGGTGCTTTGACGTTCTTCAGTCCTTACTGTGTGGAGTTTTGGATACATTCTAAGCAGCTTTTTCGCTGCGGAGAAGTTCTTTCTCTTTTTGGGCAGCAGTTTGCGCAATTGGAAAATGGAAAGAGATGAGGCAGGAATTAAGATACTCCGGGAGCTCGCCCGCAGCTCAGTTAGGGCCCCATTCTGAGGTTACACCCGTGAGCCTTTGCACCACTCAAAGGAAGGAAACCAAGAGAGAGGGCTGGCTGGCTGCTGGCTGGAGGCAGTGGTCCTTTATGGGCGCCCCACGGAATCCAGATGAGTCAGTGGACAGGGTCTTTAGGTCCTGCCTCAGTGTATGCAGACAGCAGTGAGCATATGGCTGTGGGGGTTCGATACAGGCTGTCCGGGATGGGACTCTGGGTGTACAGGAGGCTAAATCTCAGCAGGACTTTTCCAGTTGCTGCCAGACTACGCACTGTCGCCTGATGTTTAAGAACTGAAGCTTTGAAGTCATTCTGATCTGGTTTGCGTCTGATCACACAGGTTCAGTGACACAGCCGCCTAGAGGAAGCAGAGATGCTAACCACTGTAGCCGCGATCTTAACCCTGAAGGGGAGGGATTTAGCTGTTAGAGAGAGGTACTCAGTTGACTTATCCCTCTCTCTTTCCAATTGGCGTGTCCGAATGGGCCGAGCTACGGGATTAAGAGGGACACCCCGAAGCCCCCATTGCTGAGTTATTGCTCCAGAGCCATTGTCCTTGGGGAAAGGAAGATATGCCCTTTGTCTACGCTGCCACTGCTGGATTGTAGACCCCTAGACGGCCGGCTGGTGGTTCAAAAACCAGGACTCCTTGCGTGGGCCCTACTCCTACCTACCAGAAAGACCGTGAACCCTTCCCCACTCACTCCTACAACCGGGTGTCCACCTCCTCTCTCAGCTTTGGTTTCCCTCTCCGTAAAATAAGAGCTTTGGATTAGATTAAGGACTTCCAACTGTTTCTCTCTCTCAAACTCTAAGGTTCCTTAGGAATGCTTCACAAAACAGTAGGGGCTAGGGAGAAGGATGCCGCTTGAATCCCGGAGCAACTCCAGTGTTATAGATACATAAATTTTGTGAAAATATATATGTTGGCTGTAAGGCCGGTTGCCTTGCTGGGAGCTCGGACGCACCTCCCTCCCTCCTTTTTTTCCTTTTAAAAGCCCCGAGCAAGCTCAGACATGCTAGGGCATGTTCTCTTCTCCCTTGCTCGCACAGCCTGGTCTTCCCTTAAAGAGCCCAGTATGCAAATAAGGTGCTGCAACCATAGCTTCTTAATAACCAATAGCAGCTAAGTCTTAACAACCAATAGCAGCTGAGTCTTAACAACCAATAGCAGGCAAGTAATTCCAACCAATAACAAGCCAAGTCCTAGGTCAAGGCTTGTAACTTACCCCATAGCAGTCTTGCTCTCCCACAACCAATCGAGCTGTTTCACTCCCTATAAAACCCCCTGTCTAAGAAGAGTCCGCGCATCTTCTCTGGCCCCTCCTGTCCGGACCGCAGAACCTCACCCGGGAGCCTGAATAAATTCCCTTGTATTGGATTATTTTGGTGCTGGCCTCAGTTTCTTCGTTTTATCCTCAGAAACAAACCTTACATTGGCCAGGCACGGTGGCTCACACCTGTAATCCAAGCACCTTGGAGGCCAAGGCGGGTGGATCACCTGAGGTCGGGAGTTCCAGACCAGCCTGACCAACATGGTGAAACCCCACCTCTACTAAAAAATACAAAAATTAGTTGGGCGTGGTGGCGAGTGCCTGTAATCTCAGCTACTTGGGAGGCTGAGGCAGGAGAACTGCTTGAACCTGGGAGGCGGAGATTACAGTGAGCCAAGATTGTGCCACTGAACCCCAGCCTGGGCAACAGAGTGAGACCCTCTCTCAAAAAAAAAAAAAACAAAAAACAATGCAATATATTGGTTTTGGATATTTATATGCATGATAAAAATATAACAGCACAGAGTAGAAGGACAAACACCAAACTCATATTATCAGTCAGGATAGGTTAGGTCCATGCCGCTGTAACAAACAACACCCACAGTCTTAGTGGCTTATAACAGAGTTTATTTCATGGTTGGGCTACATGTCCATCAGGGGTTAGCAGAGGCTCCAATGCACATCTCACTCTGGACCAGGCTGACCAGCAACAACCAGCTGTCATGGCAGAGAGAACGAGAGCCTGACAAATTGCTTTGTCTCTCAGTACTTCACCTTGGCCAGCCTAATGACAAGACCCAACTTTTTTTTTTTTCCAGACAGACAGGGTCTCAGTCTGTCACCCAGGTTGGAGTACAGTGTGTGAGTACCACTCGCTGAAGCCTCGACCTCCCAGGCTCAAGCAATTCTCACACTGTAGCCTCCTGAGTAGCTGAGATCACAGGCACATGCCACCATGCCCAGCTTATTTTTTATTTTATTTTTACTAGAGACGAGGTCTCATTATGTTGCCAAACTGGTCTTAAACTCCTGGGCTCAAGCAATCCCCCCGCCTTGGCTTCCCAAAGTGTTGGGATTGCAGGCATGAACCACCACATCTAGCCAAGGTGATAGATGTGTTAATTTTTTTTTCTTTAAGATAGAGTCGCCTTCTGTCACTCAGGCTGGAGTGCAGTGGCATTATCAAAGCTCACTGCATCCTCAATGTCCTTGGCTCAGGTGATCCTCCTACCTCGGCCTCACAAGTAGCTGGGACTACAGGCATGTACCACCACGGCCAGCTAATTTTTCACCTTTTTTTTTTTTTTTTTTGAGATAGAGTCTCGCACTATTGCCCAGGCTGGAGTGCAGTGGCGCAATCTTCACTCACAGCAACCTCTGCCTCCTAGGTTCAAGCAATTCTCCTGCCTCAGCGCTAAGTAGCTGAGATTACAGGTGCCTGACCCCACACCCGGCTAATTTTTTGTATTTTTAGTAGAGACAAGGTTTCACTATGTTGGCCAGGCTGGTCTTGAACTCCTGACCTCATGATCCGCCCTCCTCAGCGGATCCAAAAGTGCTGGGATTATAGGCATGGGCTACTGTGCCTGGCCTAATTTTTGACTTTTTGTAGAGATGGAGTCTCACCATGTTGCCCTGGCGGGTCTTGAACTCCCAGGCTCAAGTGATCCTCCCACCTTGATCTCCCAAAGTGCTGAGATTATAGGTGTGAGCCACTGCGCCTGGCCCAAACTCAACTTTAAGAGGGCAGGAAAGAGGTATCCTATTATGTGCCCAAAAGCAAAATCAGTGATTGATGGATAAAAACCCCCTATCCATCATGGTAAGGACTTTTGGGAAGAGTACAAGGGGCTTCCACCTTAAATGTGAAAACTGAAAATAAAACCCTAAGCCTCCTCAACCACTGAATGGGCCTCCTCTTAGCCAAGG
Organism: Cheracebus regulus; assembly: GCA_963574635.1. Lineage (NCBI taxonomy): Eukaryota > Metazoa > Chordata > Mammalia > Primates > Pitheciidae > Cheracebus > Cheracebus regulus. The sequence goes on from CAUYQU010022492.1 coordinate 8,986, forward strand.
TTCCCCTAGAGAAATCTTAAAATTTGAGTTCCCAGCCATGACAGGATGAGAGGTCAGATACATCTTGTTAGGCCTCCTTTCTGTGGTGTAGACACAACTGAGCACCATTAATGTTAGAAATCAAGCCAGGCACCATGGCTCACACCTGTAATTCCAGCATTTTGAGAGCCCAAAGCGGACGGATCACCTGAGGTCAGGAGTTCGAGACCAGCCTGGGCAAACCCCGTCTCTACTAAAAATACAAAAAATTAGCCGGGCGTGGTGGCAGGCACCTGTAATCCCAGCTACTTGGGAGGCTGAGGCAGGAGAATCACTTGAACCTGGAGGCAGAGGTGGCAGTGAACCGAGATCACACCATTGCGCTCCAGCCTGGGTGACAGAGTGAGACTCTGTCCTCAAAATAAAAAATAAATATTAAAATAGAGATCATACAACTGACAGAACAGACTCTTTGTCTGTTGTAATTATAACAAGAGCTAAGGTCATGCCAGATGAGGGTTAAGACACCTACACTTAAAGAATATGTTCTAATTGCCACAAGATTGATTTTTCTTTCTCTCTCTCTCTCTCTCTTTTTTTTTTTTTTTTTTGGAAACAAGGTCTCAATCTGTCACCCAGGCTGGAGTGGTACAGTGGTGCAATCACAGCTCACTGCAGCCTCAGCCTCTTAGGCTCAAGTGATCCTCCCACCTCTCCCTCCTAAGTAGCTGGGACTACAGGCATGTGGCACCCCACCCAGCTAAGATGGGGTTTTGCCATGTTGCCCAAGCTGGTCTCAAACCCCTGGGTTCAAGCAGTCCTCCCACCCTGGCCTCCCAAAGTGCTGGGATTACAGGCATGTAAATCTCCACTGCACCCAGCCACGTGAGATTTTCCTTTTCTCTAGCAGCTGAACAAGCACCGGCCTTGAGATAAGTAATATTGAAACAACTGCGGCTCACCAGACGCTAACAGACCCTCTGCCTCTGCTCCACAGCCATAACTACAGCTTTGGTTAGACAAGAGACAGATTTCAGTAACTTTCTCCTGATAAGACCACGGACCATGGACTGGTTCTGTCTGGTTTACGGAAGCTGCGCTTGAGTGCTTTCATGTCCCTGCTTCACATTTTGATGCACAGGGCCTTGTTTTCATGCTTTAAAAAAAAAAAAAAAGAGAGAGAGAGATGGGATCTCACTGTATTGTCCAGGCTGGAGTACAGTGGCTATTCACAGGTACGATCATAGTGCACTGCAGCCTTGAACTCCTAGCTTCAAGTCATCCTCCTGTCTACCACCAGAGTATTGGGGACTAGAGGCACATGCCTCCATACCCAGCAGTAATGCATTTAAATGTCAAGTCTCTACCCCACAGTGAACATGGGACACATGTAACATGCATGTTTGTTCAGTACAAGTGTGCCAGGACCCCCTTTGTTAATACTCAGATCCTTCTATTACCTGTTGAATATGGTTTTTTTGTTTGTTTTTTGAGACGGAGTCTTGCTTTGTCACCCAGGCTGGAGTGCAGTGGCGCAATCTCAGCTCACTGCAGCCTCTACCTCCTGGGTTCAAGCAATTCTCCTGCCTCAGCCTCCCAAGTAGCTGGGATTACAGGCACGTGCCACCACATCTAACTGTTTGTGTTTTTAGTAGAGATGGGGTTTCATCGTATTAGCCAGGATGGTCTTGATCTCCTGACCTTGGGATCCACCTGCCTCGGCCTCCTAAAGTGCTAGGATTACAGGTGTGAGCCACCACATCCAGCCGCCTGTTGAATATGTATGTTTAGCCAACTCTTTAGCATAAAGCTCCTGTTTCAATCCCTTCTCCTTGGAAATGCCTTTTTTTAAGTCTCTGCTCTGTGGGAGGCCACACTTCCCAACCTGTCAGCATGGCCGCCATGCAGACTGTAACCCTTTATAAGACATAAAATTTCCAAATTTATAGATCTTGACCAGGCATGGTGGCTCTTGCCTATAATCCCAGCACTGTGGGAGGCTGAGGCGGGTGGGTCACTTGAAGCCAGGAGTTCAAGACCAGCCTGGCCAACATAGTGAACCCCCATCTCTATTAAAATACAAAAATCAGCTGGGCATGGTGGTGGGTGCCTGTAGTCCCAGATACTCGGGAGGCTGAGGCAGGAGAATCACTTGAACCCGGGAGGTGGAGGTTGCAGTGAGCCAAGATTGCACTACTGCACTCCAACCTGGGTGACAGAAGGAGACTCTGTTGCCAAAAAAAAAATTATAGATCTCATGATTTCTTTAGTGGATGATTGTAATTATTATTTTTTTTAATGTGAAGCAAAAATGTGAACTTTGTTAATTCTGAAGGGAGGATACCTATCTGGGTATATTATTCTCTGTGTTGCATCTTTTTCAGTTGTAGCTGAAAGTATACTTTTCAAGGGAGGCTACAAATGGGCCATTAATATTAAAAGTCAATTGTGTGTGTCCTTGCTGGGACAATGTTTTCTTTCATGGTATTCAAAGAGAAATATGAGCAAAGAGATTACTTTATTTTATTTTATTTTATTTTGAGACAGAGTCTTGTTCTGAGCCCAAGCTGGAGTGCAATGGCATAATCTCAGCTCACTGCAGCCTCTGCCTCCTGGACTCAAGCGATTCTCCCACCTCAGCCTCCCAAGTAGCTGGGACTGCAGGCGTGCACCACCACACCTGGCTAACTTTCATATTTTTTGTAGAGACAGGGTTTCACCATGTTTCTCAGGCTGGTCTCAAACTCCTGGGCTCAAGTGATCCACCAGCCTCAGCCTCTCAAAGTGCTGGGATTACAGGTGTGGACCACCAGGCCCAGCAGACTCCTTTGTTTCATGTTGCTTTTGTCTGTGTAACAGCCCCTTCCTTCCTCCCTCCCTCCCTCCCTCCTTCCTTCCTGACAGAATTTCACTCTGTTGCCCAGGCTGGAGTACAATGGTGTGATCTCGGCTCACTGCAACCTCCGCCCCACAGGTTCAAGCGATTCTTCCGCCTCAGCCTCTGAAGTAGCTGGGATTACAGGTGCCCACCACCACACCCATCTAATTTTTTGTATTTTTAGTAGAGACAGGGTTTTGCCATGTTGGCCAGGCTGGTTTCAAACTCCTGACCTCAGGTGATCCACCCGCCTTGGCCTACCAAAGTGCTAGGATTACTGTGCCCAGCCAGCATTCTTTCTTTCGAAACTCAGCAGTTTACTGGGCTCTGGGTTGTGTGCAGCCCTGTGTGTACCTGCGTGTGTGTACCTGTGTGTGTGTACCTGTGTGTGTGTCTTCTCCCCCAGAGCAAGGGCTCCCCCTGGGGTTGCCTGACTTGTCTCTATTTTTCCAGCCCTGAACTTGCCACAAGGCAGGTACCTAATACATGTTTAACGAATGACCCTGATATGCTCATGACATGGTTAGGCTTTGTGTCCCTACCCAAATCTTATATCTTGAATTGTAATCCCCATAATCCCCACACGTCAAGGGAGAGACCAGGTGAAGGTAATTGAATCATGGGGGCAGTTTCCCCCATGCTGTTCTCATGACGTGGGTTCTCACCAGATCTGAAAGTGTTATAAGGGGCTCTTCCCCCTTTGCTCAGCACTTCTCCTTCCTGCCGCCTTGTGAAGAAGGGCCTTGCTTCTCCTTTGCCTTCTGCCTTGATTGTAAGTTTCCTGAGGCCTCTCCAGCCATGCTGAACTGTCAGTCAATTCAACCTCTTTCCTTTATAAATTACATAGTCTCGTGCAGTTCTTAATAGCAGTATGAAAACAGATGAATACAGCCCAGTTCTCTTTAAATAATGAGTCACTTCAGGGCAGGAACTATGTCTCCTTCTGCCTCTGAGCCCTGCCCTCCTCTAAAACAAGGAATAAATGTTTGTTGAATGAATGAATAACCAAAGCCCCCGTCTCCAGCCCATCAATGGAAGCAAAACACACACTGTCCTTCCCACTCTACCATGAGCCTCCTGAGAGGCTGGCAGGGTCTGGGGTCTGTTTCTCTGAATTTTTTTTTTTTTTTCGAGACTGAGTTTTGTTCCTGTTTCCCAGGCTAGAATGCAATGGTGAGATCTCGGCTCACTGCAACCTCTACCACCCGGGTTCAAGCAATTCTCCTGCCTCAGCCTCCCGAGTAGCTGGGATTACAGGGGTGTGCCACTACACCCAGCTAATTTTTATATTTTTAGTAGAGACGGGGTTTCTTCATACTGGTCAGGCTGGTCTCAAACTCCTGACCTCAGACGATCCACCCACTTCGACCTCTCAAAGTGCTGGGATTACATGTATGAGTCCCCGTGCCTGGCAAATAGCTTTGATTTTTTTTTTTTTTTTTTTGAGGCAGAGTCTTGCTCTGTGGCCAGGCTAGAGTGCAGTGGCACCATCTCAGCTCACTGCAACCTCCACCTCCCAGGTTCAAGTGATTCTCCTGCCTCAGCCTCCCAAGTAGCTGGAAGTACAGGCACCCACCACCACGCCTGGCTAATTTTTGTATTTTTAGTAGAGATGGGGTTTCACCATATTGGCCAGGATAGTCTCGATCTCTTGATCTCGTGATCTGCCCGCTTCGGCCTCCCAAAGTATTGAGATTGCAGGCATGAGCCACCACACCGGCCCTATCTGCAGATTTTTACCATGTTTATATGCCTGCATTGAAAACTTATGTGTGATTATATACTAAGGTGACCAACTTGTCCCAGTTTTAGCATTAAATTATCCGTACTTAGCGCAGAACCCGATAGGAACTCCTGAAGTTGCAGGCAAACCAGGATGGTCAGGTCACTGCACAGTGACTCCCTTCTCTCCCAGCCTCATTTCTTCCTCATCTTCATATGAAAGGATTGAGCCTGGTCCTGTCTCTGCATATGAGATCTAAGATTTTATGAATAGGCCAGAGGGAAGGAGGTGAGTCAACAAAGGAAGAAAGATTCACCTTGGAATTTTCTGAGAGATCTTTATTCTGGATGCGGGATCAGCACTGCCAGCTGGGCCTTGGCTCTAGTGGCTTGCTATGGTCTGGAAAAGTTGGGGGAGGAGGAGACAGAATAGTTTATTTAGAAGCACAGGTTCTGGAGCTAGATGAAATTGGGTTCAATTTCCAGCCCTACTGTGTGACCCTGGGAGAGGGAGTGACCTCTCTGAGCCTCAGTTTCCTCTTCTATGTAGTAGGAGTAATAATATAACTTACCTCATGGCAGAGGGGTTCTTGATTAAACTGTTAACTAAAGTTCTCCCTACAGTGCCTGGCACAAATTAAGATGGTATGTGCATATATATATATATATATAATTATTATTATTATTTTGGTGGGGGGTGTTTTTTGAGACAGACTTTCACTCTGTCGCCCAGGCTGGAGTGCAGTGGTGTGATCATGACTCACTGCAACCTCTGCCTTCCAGCTTCAAGCGATTCTCCTGCCTCAGCCTCCTGAGTAGCTGGGACTACAGGCATGCGCCACTACGCCTGGCTAATTTTATGGTATTTTTAGTAGAGGTGGGGTTTCACCACATTGGCCAGGCTAGTCTCCAACTTCTGACTTCAAGTGATCTGCCCACCTCGGCCTCCCAAAGTGCTGGGATTACAGGCATGAGCCACCACGCCCGTCCTGTTTTTTTCTTTTCTTTTTATTGTTTAGAAATTTTTTGTAATGGAAGACTTTGTGACTTTGCATGTTATCCTTGCTCAGGGCCATGCTCATCTCTGTTGTTTCAATTTTAGTATATATGCTGCCAAAGTGAGCACTACTGTTTTTTTTTTTTTTTAAGAGATGGGGTCTTGCTATGTTGCCCAGGCCAGAGTAGAATGGCTATTCACAGGTGCGATCCTACTACTAATCAGCATGGGAGTTTTGACCTGCTCCATCTCTGACCTGGACAGTTCACCTCTCCTTAGGCCAGCTGGTGGTCCCCACTCCCAGGAAGTCAGCACATTGATGCCAAATTTAGTGCACAAGCATAGTGCACTACAGTCCAGAACTCCTGGGCTCAAGCAATCCTCCTGCCTCAGCTTCCTGAGTAGCTGCAACTACAGGTGGGCATCCCCTGTAGCATCACTGACCAGTTTTTTGTTTTTTGTTTTTGAGATGGAGTCTTGCCCTGTCGCCCAGGCTGGAGTGTAGTGGCGCAATCTCGGCTCACTGCAACCTCCACCTCCCAGGTTCAAGCAGTTATCTGCCTCACTCTCCGAGTAGCTGGGACTAAAAGCACCCACCACCACACTCGGCTAATTTTTGTATTTTTAGTAGAGACGGGTTTTCACCATCTTGGCCAGGCTGGTCTTGAACTCCTGACCTCATGATCCACCCTCTTTGGCCTCCCAAAGTGCTGGGATTACAGGTGTGAGCCACCGCGCCTGGCTTTTACTCTTTTTTTCTTTTGGTTTAGCTATTACTGTTACCATGAGCATTATTAGTCCTCTCTGATCGCCCATTCCCAGATGAGGTCTGAGGCCTGAACTCCCCACTCTCGGCTCTCATCAGACTTCATCATTATCATTCATGTAATCGCCTGTCCCTGTCTGGCATGTCTCTCTATCCTCCCTGACAAGAGAGGACAAGACCAGAGGAGATGCTTTATAAATACTTGTTGAAATAAGGAGGTTCAGCTGGAGTTCCAAGCTCCACCCAGAAGCCATCACACTGTAGCAGAAAACATCCCCAAATCCCTCTGGAATGCGCCCAAGGGCCCTTCCCCACTGAGCTTCTAGGATGCTTTCAGGCCCCGCCCAGGATCCGATGTTACTCACCTGTCACCTCTCAGGAGAGCCACCACCCTGGAGCCCTCCCAGCTGCCTCGTCCTCCTCACCTCCTCAATCCAGTCGTTGAAGGCCGAGACGCGAGTGAACACCGTGGGCTTCCGGAGCGTGTTGCAGCCAAAGGCAGAAACAAAGCTAGTCACACCATGGACCTGCCAGGCGCCATCCTCCGTGGGGCAGTTGAGGGGTCCCCCAGAGTCACCCTGGAACCGTCAGAGAGGGGTGGGGGACTGAGCTCTGTCTGAGGTTTATGGAACTGGTTTTGAACTTTAGGGACTTTGAGAAACTCCAACATTACTTGACCCCTCTGAGCCTCAGCTTGCTCATTTGTTTTTATTTTTTATTTTATTATTATTATTTTTTTGAGACGGAGTTTTGCTCTTATTGCCCAGGCTGGAGTGCAATGGTGCAATCTCAGCTTATCACAACCTCCGCCTCCCAGGTTCAAGAGATTTTCCTGCCTCAGCCTTCCAAGTAGCTGGGATTGTAGGCACCTGCCACCACACCCAGCTAATTTTTTGTTGTTGTTGTTTGTTTGTTTTGAGACAGAGTCTCTCTGTCGCCAGGCTTCAGGTTGGAGTGCAGTGGTGTGATCTCAGCTCACTGCAACCTCCACCTCCCGGGTTCAAGCAATTCTCCTGCCTCAGCCTCCCGAATAGCTGGGACTACAGACTCGCGCCACCACGCCCAGCTAATTTTTATATTTTTGAGTAGAGATGGGGTTTCACTATGTTGGCCAGGATGGTCTCGATCTCTTGACCTCGTGATCCACCCGCCTCAGCCTCCCAAAATGCTGGGATTACAGGAGTGAGCCACTGCACCTGGCCTTATTATTAATTCATACTCAGTTATAACACAATGAGGGTATTTGATAGTATTCTTTTTTTTCTTTAAGAGACAAGGTCTTGGCCAGGCACAGTGGCTCGTGTCTGTAAACATACCACTTCAGAAGGCCAAGGCAGGAGGATCACTCGAGCCCAAGAGCTAGAGACCAGCCTGGGCAACATGGTGAGACCTCATCTCTACAGATCATTTAAAAATTACGTATTGTGGTGTGCACTTGTACCCCCGGCTACTCAGGAGGCTGACGTGGGAGGATTGCTGGAGCCCAGGAGGGCAAGGATATGGTGAACTGTGATGGCACCACTGCACTCCATCCTGGGCAACAGAGCAAGATCCTGTCTCAAAAAAAAAAAAAGAAATGATTGATTGCTCTGTTGCCCAGGCTGGAGTGCAGTCACAAAATCACAGCTCACTGTAAGCTTGATCTCTCAGGCTCAAAAAAATCCTCCCACCTCAGCCTCTCCAGTAGCTGGGACTACAAGAGAATGCCACCATGCCTAATTTTTAAAAATTATTTTTGTAGATGGGCATCTCACAATATTACCCAGGCTAATTGCAAACTCCTGGCCTCAAGCAATCCTCCCACCTCAGCCTCCCAAAGCACTTGGATTATGGGCATGAGCCACTGTGCCCAGCACAATGATAGTATTCTTAATGTTAATTATAACTTCAGAACCACAGAGTCGACTTGGCATTAGAGGTCATGGTACCAGTATCTCCTGCTGTGCTGATGGGGAAGCCTGAGGACTAGGGAGGGCCAGTGACTTGTCCCAATTCATGTCAGTGTGTGAGCTGAGACTGCGACCCAGAGGTCCTGACTCCCACCCGGGCCTGAGCTCTATGTCTGGATGACGTTGACTTCCTCCACACCTTGCCTGGCCTGGAGGCTGAATGGGGGAAGCAGGCAAGATCCTTTCTCCACCTTCCAGGCGGACGGCCCCATTCCAAGGTCCTGCACACCCAGCACCCTCTCAGGCAGGTAAGAGATGACTCACGTTGCAGCCAGAGCGGATGTCCCCTCCAGCACACACCATGGTCGTCTTCACGGAGGAACCCCACCAGTTCCACCTGGAGCAGTGCGCATAGTCCACCACGGGCAGCAAGGCCTGCTGCAGCTTGTCCGGGAGCGGCCCATTGGCTGCAAGGATAGAAAGCACTGAGTCAGGGGTCTGGGGGCGCAGGGCCAGGAGCCCCGGAGGAAAGCGGCCTTCAAGGTGCACAGCGCTTCTGCCCTGATGAGGACTCTCCTCCCACCTGCTACATGGTCCCGCATGCTTTGTGCACCATGACATCCCCAGCACCTGGCACACAGGAGGCACCAAAACATGTGCAATTGAGCACATTCGTGTTTTGGAGGTGGGTGGGAGAAGGCTGGAGAGAAACGGGAGGAAAGTACAAGGACCAGTCCTGGTGTTACCTTCAACCTGCAGCCCCCACGCCCTGTCTTTCTGCCACTGTCCCTGTGGCCAGCTAGAGAAGTCAGCACGTACTGTAGAGGCGGCCCCAGCCGCTGATGTAGCAGGGTGTCTCGTTGGGAAGGATGTCACCAGCAGGAGGGAGAAGGGCAAGCTGGACGGCGTCTCCCAGCTGGGCGCTGCGTGAGAGCTTGATGAGGGCGATGTCATTGCTGGGGAGGAGGGAAGAGTCACGGGGGCTGGTCCTCCAGCCGGCCCAAGTCCCACCTCCCAGCTGTGGCTTCAGGCTGCTCCACCTCTGAGATACCCCGGCTCCTTTACCCTCTAAGTCCACTCTTTCATCATCATTATTACTATTATTATTATTATTATTATTATTGAGACAGAGTCTCACTCTGTTGCCCAGGCTGGAGTGCAGTGCCTTGATCATAGCTCACTGCAGCCTCCTGGGCCCAAGGTGTCCTCCTGCTTTTACCTCCTGAGGTGCTAGAATTATAGGCGTGAGCCACTACGCCTGGCCCAAAGCCATTCTTAAGGCTGAGCAATTTTTTTTTTTTTTTTTGAGATGGAGTCTTCGCTCTGTTGCCCAGGCTGGAGTGCAATGGTGTGATCTCGGCTCACTGCAACCTCTGCCTCCCGGGTTCAAGTGATTCTCCTGCCTCAGCCTCCTGAGTAGCTGGGACTACAGGTGCATGTCACCATGCCTGGCTAATTTATTTTTTATTTTTTATTTTTAGTAGAGATGGATTTCACCATGTTGGCCAGGCTGGTCTAGAACTCCTGGCCTCAGGTGATCTGCCCCCTTGGCCTCCCAAAGTTCTGGGATTACAGGGAGCCACTGCGCCTGGCCAAGGCTGAGCAATTTTAAGAAGCCCTTCTAGCCCTTGGCTCACTCTAACCCTTCGCCTTCAGAACTGTCCTTTCCTTTGACCCTCACAGTTCAGCTGAACTGTATGAGAATCACCTGAAGGGCTTCTAAAACATAGACTGCTGCAGCCCACCCAGTTTCTGATGCAATGGATCTTGGCTAAGGCCCAATAATTCACAATTTGTTTTTTGTTGAGACGGAGTCTCGCTCTATCACCCAGGCTGGAGTGCAGTGGTGCAATCTCGGCTCACTGCAACCTCCGCCTCCTGGGTTCAAGTGATTCTCCTGCCTCAGCCTCCCCAGTAGCTAGGATTATAGGCATGTACCATCACGCTCGGCTAATTTTTGTATTTTTAGTAGAGATAGGGTTTCACCATGTTGGCCAGGCTGGTCTAGAACTCCTGGCCTCAGGTGATCCACCTGCCTCGGCCTCCCAAAGTGCTGGGATTACCCTGCCTGGCCAATAATTCACATTTCTACAGGTTCACAGGTGATGCTGATACTGCCGGCCCAGGGACCACACTTTGAAAGCCACCGCCGTCTGTCTTCACCTGCCTGTGTGTCACTCCAGTTCTTTCGTCTGGGTCTCCCTTTTCTCTCTACTCACCCAGAAGCCCTGTGAAGAGGGGCTGGGCTTTCCATCACGTGGCACCTCACTTCTCTACTGCATTTGCAGGGGCTCTGCACCCTTCCTTGACCCTCTTGTCAGAAAAATCCGAGCCACTCAGACTTAAGAATTTTTCATACACTTGAAGGGTATAAGATTGTCTCCTTGGCCTTCACAATCACCCAGGAAGCCCAATTTCATGGTCACCTTTTGATAAATGGCAAAACAGAGGTGCAGAGAAGGCCAGTGACTTGCTTGGGCCATACAGAGAGTTAATGCCAGAGCCTGACTCTCAGCCCAGTGCTCCTCCTTTTGCCTGTAGTGCTGGGAGCCCGGGATGCACTGGGTGAGCCATCTGTTGGGTGGAGAAGCCCTGGATTTGGGGGAAGGGTGCCAGAGGAGCCTTGTGGCCCTGGGGGAGTTCCCGCCCCTCCCTGAGCTCTGCCACTCCTCTGTAGGGAGACAGGTTTGGTGTTGATGGCTCTTAAAGGCTCTGCTGGCTTCAACCCTCAGTGTGTGTGACCTGAGCACAGGCTGCTGGACTCAGCACCCCCGTCCCTACATCCCTCCTCAGAGTTGGAGCCTAGAGGAGCCTCTGGGTTCCAGACTGGAGCGTTCACTCACCCACAGGCCACGCATTTGGGGTTCCAGAGCGGATGCACAAAGAGGTCCCCAGAGTTGATGGGGATCACCTGCTCGGGGCCCTCCTTCTCAGCCCGGTCGTACTCACCCAGCACCACCTGGTAGGTCAGGGAGCTCCTGCAGGCGGAGGTGAGGTCAGTCTGGGCCCAACGGGCTCACCTCCCTCCTTCCCCATGGTCACCCACTCTCCACTGCTGCGCAGGCATCAGGCAGGGACAGGGTAGAAAACTCACGAGACGCAGTGGCCAGCAGTCATAACCCAGTCGGGGTCGATGAGGCTGCCGCCACAGGTGTGGTAGAAGCTTCCATCTTTCTCATACTGCAGGGAAACCTGATGGCCCAGGAGGAAAGAGCCTGAGTGAGCTGGGCTCCACCACGAGGGTTGCCATCAATGGTTGTATAGGTTGTGCACAGTGGAACTCTAGAGGGCGCCATTTGCACAGAAAAACAAGAGCACCCTCTGAAATGTGCAGTGCACAACCTAGGCAACTGCCTGTGGTGGCCCTATCACTTTTCCACGAGGGTCACATTCTGATTCTCCAAAGCCTCCCCTCACCAGGACTATGACCTTGCCAGGGAGCCCAACATTCTCTACCTTCTGTCTCTTGAGAGCCCTCGAAGGCCCTCTATCACGCACCCCTCGCCCCATGACTTTTTTTTTTTTTAAATAGAGATGGGGTGTCACCATGTTGGCCAGGCTGGTCTCGAACTCCTGACCTCAGGTGATCCACCCATCTCGGCCTCCCAAAGTGCTGGGATTACAGGCCTGAGCCACTATGCCCAGACAACTTTTTTTTTTGAGACGGAGTTTCCCTCTTGTTGCCCAGGCTGGAGTGCAATGGCGCGATCTCGGCTCACCACAATCTTTGCCTCCCAGGTTGAAGCGATTCTCCTGCCTCAGCCTCCCAAGTAGCTGGGATTACAGGCGTGCGCCACCACACCCAGCTATTTTGTATTTTTAGTAGAGGCGGGACTTCTCCATTTTGGTCAGGCTGGTCTCGAACTCCCGATCTCAGGTGATCTGCCCACCTCAGCCTCCCATAGTGCTGGAATTACACGCACGAGCCACTCCTCCAGCCAATTCATTTCTGTATTGTTTGTGACTGCTTTCATGCTACCATGGCACAGTTAAGTCATTACAATCCAAACCATCAAATGACCTAAAATATTTACTCTCTGGCCCTTTACAGAGCAAGCTTGCTGACCCTCTCCAACAGAACCTCCCATGAGGATGGGAATGTTCTATATCTTTGCAGTCCAATATGGTAGCTACTAGCCACATGTGACTATTGAACACTTGAAATGTGACAATTAGGCCAAGCATGGTGGCTCATGCCTATAATCCCAGCACTTTGGGAGGTCAAGACGGGAAGATCACTGGAGTTCAGAAGTTTGAGACCAGCCTGGGCAATATAGCAAGACCCCATCTCTACAAAATATATAAGATCTATATATATATAAATTAGCCTGGCGTGGTGGCACATGCCTGTAGCCCCAGCTACTCAGGAGGCTGAGGTGGGAGGATTGCTTGGACCTAGGAGGTCAAGGCTACAGTGAGCTGAGATGGCACCACTGCACTCCAGCCTGGGTGATAGAGCAAGACCCTGTCTCAAAAAATATATATATATATGGAATTTTCTGAACTGAATTATTAACATTATTTAATTTAAATTTCAGCTGGGTGAGGTGGCTCATGCCTGTAATTCCAGCACTTTGAGAAGCTGAGGAGGGTGGATCACCTGAGGTCAGGAGTTCCAGACCAGCCTGGCCAACCTAGTGAAACGCTGTCTCTACTAAAAATACAAAATTAGCAGGGCGTGGTGGCGTGCGCCTGTAGTCCCAGCTACTTAGGAGACTGACACTGGAGAATTGCTTGATCCCAGGAGGTGGAGGTTGCAATGAGCCGAGATCGCACCATTATACTCCAGCCTGGGCAACAAAGGTGAAATTCTGTCTCAAAAATTAATAATAATGATAATAATAATTACAATAATAATTTAAACTGAATTAAATTTAAATAGCCACAGCACATCAAGTCCAGCCTTCTGAGCTTCCCTCCACTGGCCTTACAAAGCCCGTAAGTCCCTTATTGCTTTCAGACTTTATAGCCCTGGTGTATTATCCTAGGAATCCAGAAATGAGTCCCTCAAAAACTTACTTCTTCAACATAGTGTGTGCCAACTCCTTGAGTTAAGCATTACCTTTACCCCCAATTCCACTTTTTTTTTTTTTTTTTGAGACAGAGTCTTGTTCTGTCGCCAGGCGCCAGGCTGGAGTGCAGTGGCACAATCTCAGCTCACTGCAATCTCTGCCTCCTGGCTTCAAGCAGTTCTCCTGCCTCAGCCTCCTGAGTAGCTGGGAGTACAGGTGTGCGCCACCACGCCCAGCTCATTTTTGTATTTTTTAGTAGAGACGGGGTTTCACCATGTTGGCCAGGATGGTCTCGATCTCTTGACCACATGATCTGCCCGCCTCGGCTTCCCAATATGCTGGGATTACAGGCGTGAGCCACTGCGCCTGGCCCCTGATTCCACTTTTAAGTTGCAAATCGCCCAGTGAGCGTTACAGACAGAATGGGCAAAACCTCCATGTAAAGTAGATGGTCCAGGGGATTCCTGGTCTTTGGAAGCTGAAGTGAGTATTGCAAAGGGATCAATGGTGTCAAGGCTGGATGCCGAACCATTAGAGATTAGGGTATAGAGCCCATGGTGGGAATTAGTGCAGCTGCTGTTGCTCTTACCTGCCAGGGCCAGCTGTAGGGGACTGCGTCCTCACCATTGACAACGCGACTAGAAGGGTGAGAGGAAGGTTGGCCAAAGCCTGAGGCTAGAGGGGAGAGAAGAGCTGTCAATCAGCTGAAGGGTCCCCAAAAGCAAAGAGAAGGCCAGGGTCCCAGTCCAAGCTGTGCCTTCAACTGGCCGTGTGACTCCATATAAGCCCCTGTCACTTCTGGACCTCAGTAACAACATATGAACAGTGAACGTTTAAACTAGAGTAGGGGTTTCCAGAATCCCAGGAGTCCAGGGCTAGAGATTAAAATGTGGCCTCCTTCACTTGGAGGATTGAAGAGATTGATACACTTAGAACCATGCCTGGCCCTCGATGGAGCCCTCAAAAAGTGATAGCTATTGTCATACAGAGTGGAGGCTTTAAAGGACTTCCCCGGTTCAAAGTGCAGCTCTGGGCTGTGTGTGGTGGCTCACACGTGTAATCCTTGTGCTTTGGGAGGCCAAGGAGGGAGGATTGCTTGAGCCTAGGAGTTTGAGACCAGCCTGGGCAACATAGCAAGACTTCATCTCTACAGAAATAAAGTAAAATAAAATAAAATAGCCAAATATAGTGGCAAGTGCCTGTAATCTCAGCTACTCAGGAGGCCAAGGGGGTAGAATTGCTTGAGGCCAGGATTTTGAGACCAGCCTGGGCAACAAAGCAAGACCCCATCTCTACAGAAAAAGCAAAAAATAAAAAAATTAGGTGCAGCTCTGCTTTATGTTCTATGATAAGCTACTTTACTTCCCTGAGGGTCAGTAAAATGGGATAATGATAGTACTGATCTCATGAGGCTGTTGTGAGAATTACATGAGAAAATATAGGAAACACCCTGAACATTCTGCCTGGCACTTAGTAAGCACTCAATCAGTGTTATCTGTTACCATTATTGTCAGTCAACAGAGGCTGCTTGGAAGAGGTGGCCCTGAGCTGGAATGCAATATGACAGAGAGAAAGGAAAAGGCTAGACCATAGTATCTGGGGCCTGGTAGGGGGAGTGTGAGAGGAGAGTTGGAGTGGTAAGCAGAACAGTGGAAATTCCAACCCAAGACGTCCAACCACAGAGCCCAAACTCTTAACCATTTGACTTTGTTTACTGCCCCCATCAAGGACTTCCACCACAGTCCTTTGGAGTCTTTCTCCATCCACGGCTTCCCCTCCACTCTCCTGCTCCATCTTAAGCTGAAAGCACCCCTAGTCATGCCCCCAGGTACAAGTTGAGAACCCTCCTGTGCAACCAGGCGTTGGCATCGTGGGACTCAGAGTGGGTGGTAGATTTCAAGGATTCCTAGTCCAGGGCAGCCCAGGGCGCACACACACAGGCTGGGGTCTTACCAACGGCCACAAAGAGGAGGGAACTGAGCAGCCAGAGCATCGTGTGTTTCGCGATGATGGGGAAGGGGCACAGAGCCTGGGGCTCTAATATAGGGCAGAAGGTGAGCGGGGGCAGACTGGGCCCCATTCCCAGGGCAGGTGGTGGAACTCCAAGTCTCCCATGGTCCAAGGCCACAGTCTTCACCCACTGCAGCTGGAGGAGTGCCAGCCAAGGGAAGGACCCAGGGTTCCCTCCAACAGGTGGCTGCACAGGTGGTGTGGAATGGCCAACTGATAACAGGGGAGCAGGAAGAAAAGTTTATGTCAGGACAAGACCTCCCCCTTCTGAAAGAACAGGGACGCTGGAACTGGTCAGACCAGGGCTCAATCCTGGTTCTGCCACCTCCAAGCCCTGTGACCTCGGGCACATGGTTTATTCTCTCTGAGTCTGTTTTCTCATCTCTAACATGAGATTTATAGTAGTACCCACCTCCACAAAAAATTTTTGTTGAGTACTTTTTGTCTATATATCAGGCACTGTTCTAGGGGATATATCTGTAAAAAAAAAAAAAAAAATACATGGTCTCAGCCTTTGTAGAGTTTGAGTCTAGGCTGGGAGCAGTGGCTCACACCTGTAATCCCAGCACTTTGGGAGGCTGAGGAGGGAGGATCACTTGAGGTCGAAGTTAGAGACCAGCCTGGCCAACATAGTGAAACCGTGTCTCTACTAAAACTACAAAAATTAGCCTGGCGTGGTGGTGGATGCCTGTAATCCCAGCTACTAGGGAGGCTGAGGAAGGAGAATCGATTGAACCCAGGAGGCAGGGAGGCAAAGGTTGCAGTGAGCCGAGATCATGCCACTGCACTCCAGCCTGGGCGACAGAGCAAGAATGTCTCAAAAAAAATAAATAAATAAAAGAAATAAAAGAAAAATGAAACACGGGTGACTGGGGTAGGAATGGGAGTAAGTCATTTAGATGGGGGGACAGGGGACGTGACATTTGGGCTGAGGAGGTCATAGCTGATGGAGTCCTGAGGATAAGTAAAAGCCAGTTATGGGAATTCCTGAAAGAAACACACTCTGAAGGGAGGGGTCGTGGGTGCAAAGTTCTGGAGGCTGTAATGGGTTTGGCTTGTTCAAGGAAAGGGAGGCCAGTGTGGCTGCACCTTGGTAGTCAAAGTAGAGAGTGGAGGGAGATGAGGTCAAAGAGGAGGCGACCCCGAAAGCTGAACTCACACGTGACCCAGCAGTTCCACTCCTGGGTCCACACCGTGGGAAAACCTTACACATGTGCTCCAGGAGATGTGGATGGGAATGTTTGCTGTAGCCCCTGTTCTCAGAGCTCAGTAGGAAAGACCTAGAAACAACTCCCACGTCCATCAAGGCTAATGGGAGAATATATGTAGCATATTCACACAATAGATTATTATTTTTTTATAGTGGTGCAATCTTGGCTCACTGCAACCTCTGCCTCGCGGGTTCAGGTGATTCTCCTCCCTTAGCCTCCTGAGTAGCTCGGATTAGAGGCACCCACCACTGCACCCAGCTAATTTTTGTACTTTTAGTAGAGACGGGGTTTCGCCATGTTGGCCAGGCTGGTCTTGAACTCCTGAGCTCAAGCAATCCTCCTGCCTCAGCCTCCCAAAGTGCTGGGATTATAGGCCTGAGCCACCGCACACCGAGCCCTCATATTACTTTCAGAAAATCTCTTCCTGTGTGCTGCATGAAGAAGTGTTGTAGGAGCACGGGTAAGGGGGACCAGATGGGAAGATTTCTGTCACCTGGGTCAGGCATCAGTGGAAGAGCTTGGCCTGGGATGGTGGGGTCAGAAATGGAGCTATATGGGTGGGGTCAGTGTAGTCTGGAGGTAGAACAGCACCTGAGGTCATCTCTGCAGAGAGTAAGTACAGTGCCTGGCACTAAATCAGTGAACTTTATTCATGCTAATCTGTAGGAAAGATGCACATGCTTGTTGGCTACTGGCAAAAGCCTCCCTGCCCCGGGCCTGCCATGTGTAGGTCCACCACGTTAGCGAATGCGAACCAGCCCCCAGGACTTTCCTGAGTCACCTCTCACTCCTTTATACCCAAAGCCCTGAGAATTGCCAGACTCCTTCCCTCCAGAGTGTTTCTGACTCAGCGTCTGCCCTTCCTTCAGGGCTCCTACATTTGGGAAGCCTAGGATGAGACAATTTTTTTTTTTTTTTTTTTTTTGAGACAGAGTCTTGCTCTGTTGCCCATACTGCAGTGCAGTGGTGTGATCTCGGCTCACTGCAACCTCTGCCTCCCGGGTTCAAGCAATTCTCCTGCCTCAACCTCCCAAGTAGCTGGGACTATAGGCTTGTGCCACCACACTCGGCTAATTTTTGTATTTTTAGTAGAGATGGGGTTTCACCATGTTGACCAGGCTGGTCTCAAACTCCTGACCTCAAGTGATGCACCTGCCTTGGCCTCCCTAATGTACTGGGATTACAGGTGTGAGCCACCACACCTGGCCTGGAAGGAGCAATTTAAATGGATCCCTACGGGGGAGAGTCAGGCATCTCGCTGGGAAGGTTTTTCCTAGGAGTGGACACCCTCCAATCACATCCTAGCCACTCCAATAGCCTGGGTTTGTGGAACGTGTGTGGACACAACGGAAGCAGCTGTGAAAATCCTTCATTCTGTGATAAAAATAGCCATTCCCTCCCCGGCCCCCTGCTCCCTATGGGCCCGGACATGTTTATTTGCTCAGCTTGAAAGCTCTGAGCCATTCCCCAGACCCTAAGCCAAGGAAGAAGGAGGGAGGGGCCCAGGAGGTGGCTGGGGAGAGAGAGAGGGGTAGGTCAGATACGCCCAGATTCCACTCTAGAGTATCTGAAACCAACAGGGCCTAAAAGATAATCTAATCCAACCACTTCTATCTGACAGAAGGGGAAATGACCCAGAGAAAAGCCAGGACTTGCTCAAGTCTCCCTGGTTTGTCACTGCTTGGCCTGGTGAATGGCAGCCCAAGGGCACAGGGAGGGTCCACTCTCCCTCCCCCAACCTCAAACAAGAAGCCTTCCCAGCGTTTTTTTTTTTTTTTTTTTTTTTTTTTAAAAATGAAACCCAATTAGCCCCGCGGAAATTCCCTGGGTGAAAAACAGCCAAAATCCAACAACCTCAAACG
>CAUYQU010022495.1:0-12747 GCA_963574635.1 Cheracebus regulus
GCACCGGGAAGCGCCGCGCTGGGGCGCCGGCAAAACAGCCGCGCCGGCCAAACGAGTCGCGCTGGCGACCCGTGTGGCTCCTCTGCCGGGAATCTCCCGGTCTGTGGGCAACAAAAATTCGTGGGAAAGTGCGGCGTCCACTCGTCCTCTGCGCTTTCACTGGGAGCTACATTCCTGAGCTGTTGCTAATCGGCCATCTTGGATCTCTCTCAAGAACATTCTTTAGTATTTCTTGTAAGGCAGGTCTGGGGTTGATAATTTCCTCAGCTTTTGTTTGTCTGGGAAAGTCTTTATTTCTCCTTTGTGTATGAAGAAAGTTTTTCTAGGTACAATATGCATGGCTGGCAGTTTTTTTTTTTTTTTTTTTAATCACTTTGAATATAGCATCCCTATTTCTCTTGGCCTACAAGCTTTCTGTTGAGAAATCAACTGCATGTCATATTGGAGCTCCATCAAGTGTGAT
Organism: Cheracebus regulus; assembly: GCA_963574635.1. Classification (NCBI taxonomy): domain Eukaryota; kingdom Metazoa; phylum Chordata; class Mammalia; order Primates; family Pitheciidae; genus Cheracebus; species Cheracebus regulus. Next base: position 464 of record CAUYQU010022495.1, read on the forward strand.
ATTTTTTCTTTCCTTTTGCTGCATCAAGTATCCTTTTTTGTCTTTGATTTTTGCTAATTTGATTATGATGTGTCTTGCAGAATTTCTCTTTGGGTTGAATTTGGTTGATAAGTTCTAAGCATCTTGTACCTGGATGCTGTCTTCCTTCTTCAGATTTGGGAAATTTTCAGTCATTATTTCCTTAAATATGCTTTCTAAACCCTTTTCTCTTTTGTTTCCTTCAACAATTCTTATTATGCAGAGATCAGTTCATTTAATGGTGTCCCGTAATTCTCATAGGCCTTCCTCACTCTTTTTAATTCTTTTTTTTTCTATCTTGATTGACTAATTTTATATATTTTGTCTTCAGGCTGATTAATTCTTTCCTCTGATCAAGTCTGGTGTTGAAGATTTCTAATGAGTTTTTCTAATGAATATTTCTAATGAGTTCAGTTATTGTATTCTTTATTCGTAGGTTTTCTATTATTTTAAAAATTATTTTAATTTCTTTGTCAAATTCCTTATTTTGTTCCTGGATTATTTTTCAAATTTCATTTAGTTTTCTATCCGTATTTGCTTGTGATCTCTGACCTTGTTTAAGAGGATTATTTTGAATTCTCTCTTACAGACTTCATAGACCTTCAGTTCTTCTGGGTTTATTGCTGTAGCTTTGTTGGTTTCTCTTGGTCATGCCATATTTCTCTGAGTTTCCACAATCTTTGTGGAAATGTGTTGACAGTGATGCCTGAACATTTGAGGAGACTGCTACCTCTTCCAGTTTTTAAAGATATTTGTTGATGATGTTAGACCTTTACTACTTACTAACAGTACTTAAATGCTGTTCTGTTATTGCTTCTCATTTTGGGAAGGACTTACAGGGAACTGAACTGACACACTGTGGTGGAACTAATTTGTTGCCCTACTGTTGTTTCCTGGCCTCAAAGACTCATAGCGAACAGTGGAATTCAAATGCTGTTCCATAACTAAATTGTTGCCTTCACATTGTTTTTCAGTGTGGGGAAAACTTACAGTGAGCACTGGAAGTTAGATGTTGCCCCAGAACTATATTGCTGCTCTGCAAATGTTTTCCAGTCTGAGGAAGACTTAAGTTGGCACTGTAACTTAATTCTGATGTTTTAGTTGTTTCTGGGTAGGAGAAGGCTCCATGCAAGCACCTGGTCTTTGTGGAACATCCAGCCAAGGATTTGGGCTTTCCTGTGGGTTGTGACCCTTGCAATGCTATGGTGCTAATCAGTCTCTTCAACTTGGCATCTCCACTTATCACAGTGCAGAGAAGCTCTCAAGATCCACTTTCCAATCATTGTGATTAACGCCCTGCTTTTTGTCCCCAATTCACTACAGGTGGTTTAGCCCATCTGGCATTCCTGATGGCTCCTGTGGGACAGAACGGGAGTGGGCTTCTACAAAGATTTGAAGATCAATGGAGAGATAGAACATGCACCTCCAATTCCCTTCTCTCACCACAGAAACCATGAGTTTAAAGAAATTCTCTATGAGTGGTATTTTGCTGGCTTGGGAAAGACACAGTCTGAAATGAACATTTCTTTTACCAGTTGTGACTTCTCTCAATTCTGCAAGTGTAGGGAGTTCTCCAATTTTCCCTCAAATTCTGGTGAATTCAGGGTGGTATTCTTGTCTTTGAATATTTTCTATTTATATGTTTGTTGGGGGACTGATGCTGGGGAATCTTCCACTCCACAGTCTTGCTGATGTCACTGTACTGTTCATATTTCTATCAGCATCCTAGTCACAACCACTTACGCAGTAACTAAGGAGTTCCAAACTTTCTCTAGTCTTCTTGTCTTCTAAGCCCTCAATAGCTAGGCTTTTTCTAGCTTGCTTCTACAAATTCTTCCAACCTCTTTCCATTACCCAGTTCCAAAGCCACTTCCACATTTTTGGGTATCTATTATCAGCAACACCCCACTTTTCTGTACCAATTTTCTGTATTAGCTTGTTTTCTGTTGCTTGTAACAGAATATTTGAAACTGGATAATTTAAAAGAAAAAGAATCTATTTCTTATAATTATGGAGGCTAAGAAGTCTCAAGTTGAGGGGCCATAGCCAGTGAGAGACTTCTTGCTGGTGGGGCCTCTTTGAAGAGTCCTATGGCAGTGCAAGGTGTCACATAATGAGAGGGTTGAACATGCTAGCTCAGGCTTCTAGTCCTTGTCTTGTAAATCCACCAGTCTGACTCCCATGATAACCCCTGAATCCATTAACCATTTAATCCATTAATTTATGAATGGATTAATCTGTTCATTATGGTTAAACCCTTATGATCCAATCACCTCTTAAAGTCCCCACCTCTCAAAGTTGCCACACTGGGGAGTAAGTTTCAAAATGAATTTTTTTGAGGGGTATTTAAACCATAGCAGGGTATAGGGTTTCAGATGTGCAAGATAAAAAGTCTGGAGATCTGCTTCACAACATGTGGACATACTTAACACTATTAAATTGCATACTTAATGGTTAAGATGATAAATTATAGGTTATGCATTTTTTACCACAATTTTAAAAACTAGGCTTGTTATACAATAAGTAGTTCATTCTCTCTTGTAAAATTTACTACCTTATCAAATTGTTCAAATTGAACCAGTGACTGAACTGTGGTCTTCTCTAGGGTACTTAAAATTACTAAAATAAGAGAATAGGTGTGTAAACCAATAGCTGGTAATGTCTTTAAAATAATTCACTTATTTAAACTGTAACACACAAAAAAAGATGTTTTAAAATTTTACTCAAGTATCCTTTAAAAATAACAAATGCATTAATTACTTGATGTCTTTACTATATCTAAAATAATTGATGTAACAGAGATAGGGACACAGTAAAAGAGGTACTATTGATGTTAGTGTACTATACTGCAGATACTATTGAAATACCTTAGAAGTACTATTGAAATATTTTAACAGAATAGCACATTAAACAGATGGTTAAAGTTCTTATACAAGGACCTCATGTAAATAACAACAAAATAATAGTAAGTCCATGAATTCCATAAAAGATACACAAAATTTGGATGTCAAAATTCTTTTTCTTTTTTTGAGATGGAGTCTTGCTCTGTCACCCAGGCTGGAGTGCATGGCATGATCTTGGTTCACTGCAACCTCAGCCTCCTGGGTTCAAGTGATTCTCCTGCCTCAGCCTCTCTAGTAGCTGGGATTATAGGCACATGCCACCATGTCTGACTAATTTTTGTATTTTTAGTAGAGACAGGGTTTCACCATGTTGGCCAGGCTGGTCTTGAACTCCTGACCTCAGGTGATCTACCTGCCTTGGCCTCCCAAAGTACTGGAATTACAGGCATGAGCCACCGCACTTGGCCTGAATGCCAAAATTCTTGAAAGAAACCTGGGGAGTTATCTGATTATGAGCTCCATAAGACTAAGATCTGGCAAAACCAGATCTTGAAGTATGAGATGAAACCTCAAACTGAGGTTTCCATTAAATTTCTCCATTAAACAACCCATCACAGTAGGGATAAATTTGCCACAGTATTAAACACTGACTAGAAAACTTCTGTAGTATAGCAGAGGACATGGACAGTTCATGCATTATCTATGCTAAATTAAGCTCAGTATGGTTTCAGGATGACTCAAGTGCATTACATTTATTGTGCACTTTATTTCTATTATTACTACATTATAATATATAATGAAATAATTATACAATGCATCATAATGTAGAATCACTGGGAGCCCTGAGCTTGTTTTCCTGCAACTAGACAGTCCCATCTGGAAGTAATGGGAGACAGTGGCAGATATAATCAGGCATTCAATTCTCATAAGGAGTGAGCAGCCTAGATTCCTTGCACGTGCAGTTCACAATAGGGTTCACACTTCTGTGAGAATCTAATGCCATCGCAGATCTGACAGGAGGCGGAACTCAGGTGATAATGTGAGTGATGGGGGACAGCTGTAAACACAGACGAAGCTTTGCTTGCTTGCCCATTGCTCACCCTCACCTGTGTGGCACAGTTTCTAACAGGCCACGAACCGATGCCAGGGGTTGGGGACCCCTGCTCTAAGTAATAGTTTTAGCATCCCCAAACAGAGTCATATAATTTATACAATTGTGTTTATTAATGTGTACTAATAGGTACAGTTATTTTCTGAGTGGGTTGAAGTATTTCCCTATCAAAAATCCACAGCCCTTACCATGGCAAAATAAAAACATAACAAAACAACAAAATAACAGTACAATTAGATTTTGTGTTACTTGCTTAGAATATTCCAATTATCTAATACACAGACATATTTAATTAGAATGCTTATTTATAGAATGCTTACATAAAAGCTATGTAAGACTTTTTTTATTACTCATAAACTTTATTGTCCTTATCACTCCTAATCCTCTGAAAAAATGAAAAGGTCCTTGATCCAACTGAAAAGTTACATCTGCTAGATAGGTGTTAAATTGAGGTTCTCCAGAGAGCCTTTGCCGATGGTTCACAGAAGTTGACTGCTAACCCAAAATCATCAGAATAAGCTGATGATAACATGGAGTAGATAATTTTGGCTCAAGATCATTGTAAGAAGATTCTTCTATATATCACACTCTGTTGCATACTCTTATATGTTACCTTTGTGGTAATACTATTACTATTCTCTTTTATTGCTTTAGGGTTTTCCACTTCTGACTTAGCCTATCATATTCACTTTACTAATGATAATGAGTTACCTATGTCTAGACCAGAGTTGGCCAACTGTGGCTTACACACCGAATCTGACCTGCCACCTGTTGTAAAAAAAGTTTAATTAAAACACAGCCACAGCCATTTTTTTTTTTAAACATGTTGCCTATGACTGCTCTTGTACTACAACAGCAGAACTGAGTTGTGACCAAAAAAATGTATGGCTCACAAAGCCAAAAAATTTAATATCTAGCTTTTTACAGGGAATGTTTGCCAATCTTTGATCTAGATAATTATCATAACTCTATTATTCGGTTCTTCCAAGCTATTTTTAGCTTAGCCATTTAAATAAATGATGTTAAGATATGTTACTCTAGCTTTCCGATAACAATACTCTTTATCCAAGAAGCATAGTGAGAAGGAAAACAACAACAACAAAAACGACAACAAAAAGCCGAACAAACAATATTCTGCATGCAATATATACACAAAATAAATTGCCCTTGTATCAGGGAAATTACAAAATACAAACAATAACTGTTTGTCAACAGTACTCAGAAACAGTATATCTGGAGTTCCATCCATGTTGAATTATCTTGTGTATATCTTTTTGTTATTTTTTTCCCCTTTAAAACAATGAGACTCCTCAGTGCCAATACAGGACCAAGGTTAATTGTTCTGTTGAATCATTAGTTAGGCCATTCCAACAGTGTCATTTCTGTGGTAGTCAGTCTCCAAGATAGTACCTAATGATTTTCACTTCTTGGTATTCATGCCCTTGTACACTGTATTTCTCCCACACTGTGCCGAGGTTGATATATGTGATCTCTCTGGCAACTGTGATGGTATGCCACTTTCAGTGTTAGGTAATAAAAGACAATGCTGCCTTGTTCTCTATCATACAATTCACTCTAGGGAAAGTTAGCTGCCATGTTGTGAGCAGCTCTATGAAAAGGCCCATGTGGCAAGGAACTGAGTCATCTTGCCAACAACCAGTGAGAAACTGAGGCCTCCAATTTCTCAGCCAGGTGAGTGAGCCTTCTTAAAAGTGGACCCTATACTCCATTCAGACCTGCAGAGAACTGCAGCCTTAGCTGACATTCTGGCTGTAACTTCATAAGAGACACTAATCCAGAACCACTCAGATAAGATGCTGCAACACTTGTAACCCTCAGGAACTATATGACATAATATTCTTGTTTTCAAGCTTCTAAATTTGGAATAATTTGTTATAGAGCAAAAGATAACGAATACAATTTAGTTCCCCAACATCCCAAATGAACTATATATCCTTTCAAAGAGTACATAAAACCCTTTATGGAGAGAGAATTCTGAGAATAATGATCCTATCCATGGGAGTGAAACTACTAGAAGCTTTTATACAAAATTACTTTGGTTGATGTAGTAAATAATACATCCCAAAACTGTGAGGCATAGCAAACACAACAAACCAGTTTAAATTCTTTAAACAAGTAGTTATAAATAATAGAATTGTCTTGGATTTTCTTTTGGTCAACCAGGGAAGATTCTTTACTATTGCTAACATTGTGTATTATACCTAAATACTTCAGGTGAATTGGAATAATCTATACCTAAGCTAAAAGAAAAGGCAACCTGGCTACCTAAAATAAACTTGGAAAGTCTTTGAGACTTGTTTTCGTGATCAGGTCTGGGAAATGTAGGGTCATGGTTGTAAAATGTCTTCCAGGCCTTTCCAGTTATGCTTATCTCACTGGTGTTCAATGTCTATGTTTCAGAATCTTAAATGCTTGTGTGCATCCACTGAATCATCGATGATTCAACAAATGACTCAAAGACAAAAAACAGAAAAAAATTATTTTGATAGACACATAAAACTGAAAATCAAATCTCCACAGATGAAACTTCACCCTCAAGGAAAATCACCAACAGGGTTGAAGAGCTGTACAACACTTGAGATTTTCTCCTGCAGTTTTGATTTAGGAAAGAATAAAAATAAAGTAGCTTCTACAAACATAGAAAAAGACTGATTTTTTTTTTTTTTCTGTAGCGATGTTAACAAAACAGCCACAAGAACCGGTTTTAAACCCATTCAGTTGATCAAGAATAACCTGCATCAGTGAGCCCCTCACTAATGAGTCGGCTAGCTGGGGAGACTCACTCCAATAAACACACTTCTCAGTGCCAGCTAATCAGCAGCAGTCTCACCTGAGTAACTGAGTTTCTGCAGATGACGTTCAATCACTCATACCCCTGAAAGTCTGTCAATTCCTGGCACTCCATGCTTCCCCTAAAGAAACATCTGATATAAGGCTAACAGTCTGCTGTGCCTGACTGGCATAGCCCTCCCTGAGTACAGGAAGCAGCACATTCAGCTTTTTCTTGTCAATGTTTTTAATGTTGAGTGCTAGTCTCATCATCTTTTGACCAACTCCCCTGATTCTTTTATCATTTTTTAAAACTCTTCTGTTTAATACTACAAAGAGTAATGATAATGATGACAATGATGATTATTTTGTAACCTCTACTTACCATATGCTGTGCACTGTGCCAAGGGCTTTCATTATCTTAATATCTGGCTACCAGCACTTTTTAGATTTTCAGGTAGCACTCACACCTGAGGCTATCCCTGGCTTATTCCATGTGCTAGTCATTTGCTGGTTGCCTTCAATTCACTCCTCACCCTTTCTCTGCTCTGTCATGGAAGGCTGACTCCTGCATATGGGATTTGCCAAGCTTTCCCGTCAGCTGGCTTCCAGCTCACTTCTGCTACTGGGAATCTGTGGTGAAAGATGGAAGAACAGAAAGAAGGAAGGAAGAGTATTTCTTCCCTTTTGACTTCTGGAGATGGCTTGGCCAATAACTGTATTTCTTCCTATTGCTCCAGCACCTTTGAACATGTCTTATTTCTTTTGGTGATGAAGGCATGATGCTGTAGATATCTAGGTTGTTTGGCAATCCTGTTTGGATCCTCAGCTTTTACAACATCAATTCTTTTTAAAACAGCTTGAGTCTTTCTAATTTCCTGGACCATTGATAGAATCAGCAAGAACAGGTGGTAGAATTCATAACAGGTGGAATTGAGAATCCTGAGATTTAATCCCAAGTCTGTCTCTGAATCACTTGTGACCTCGAAACAGTCACAGGTTGGTGTTTCAGTTTTGCTATCTATACAATGGAATATTGATCTTTAAAGGTCCTCCTCCTGGCCGCCCCCCCCCACCCCACACCCTGCCACTATCCTGCGCAATTAGACCCTTCTATAATGCTTGGCTTGCAAAAATTGGTTTAACATTTATAAGAGTTATAACTATTCTATTCTCTCATGTAAGAGCTTAAAAATTGCTTTAAAATGAAAGTGCAGAGCCCTCGTTTAAAGAGTAGGAAAAAGGTGCCATTAAAAGTGTTATAAATAAAGGTTTTCCTTTAAAAATTTGTAATATTTATAAAATGCTATAGAGGTAATAGCATAAAGGTGATATATGAGCAACAATTAAAAAGTATAAAAATTTTCTGGCATTATATATTATACAATACAACATATAATACTACTTTGTTCATGTGATATCTTGAATAATGATAAGATTTTTCAGGCTTGCTTTTCCACAAACTCATTAAATGGGTCATCAAAATTTAAACTTTTAGAAATTTTATTTTCAATGAATACAATTTAAAGTGACATTAGTTTCTCTTGGAAAATGACAGATTGCAAATATTTTTTGATTATTTTAAATTTTGATGAGGATCTTACTACTGATGCAATTGTTATTGGAGCTGTTAAGAGTATTTTGTAGCCTGTTACAATTGGGATACATGTCTCATAAATTATTATTGTTACTACATTTTAAGACTAGTCCAGTATAGTAGTGAGAAGAGGGGAAGAGTAGAACAAAGAGTTTGATCTGTAACTGACTATGAATAATCAATTGAGATAACTCACTACTCTCAGGTCATCCTGATAAATGTTTTGATATAAAAATTTTAGCATATGTAAAGCTGATGATTCTCTTGGAGCAATTTTTCTAAAAATATTTAATTCTTTATACAAATTAATTTTATTTGAGACTGAATTTAATTGTAAATGTAAATTTATACGATGGCATTTTAATGTTTCCTTTGATGTATCCTATAACTTGTAGAGGTTGTACAAGAAACTAAATGTGGCTTCATGATTTGTATAAAATTCAAAATGATGGTTTATGCAGTCTACCAGTGTATCTTTAATTATAAGGAGAAAACTGATTTAAACATAATCTCAGCTGCCATGGTGGCACCTACCTGTAGTCCCAGCTATTTGGGAGACTGAGGCAGAAGGATCCCTTGAATCCAGGAGCTGGAGGCAGAAATCCTTAAGTCCAGGAATTTGAGGCTATAGTGTACCATGATCATGTCTGTGACTAGCCACTGCTCTCCAGCCTGGGAAACACATTAAGAGCCTGTCTCAATAAATAAATAAATAAATAAATGTGAAATTGTCTTATTAATAATTTGTTCACCTGAAGCTTCATATGAAACTAGTATATTTTTCCATCAAATGCCACCATCTTTAAATTTATTTTCTATTTTTAAGCCACGATCCTTAAATTTCTTTTCTATTTCCAAGCCTATTTCTGTTTCTAAACAGCTTTGCAATGCTGAGGCTGTTTTAAAAATCAAAGATGCCAAACTTTTTAGAGAATTTTAATGATTCCCTGATATGCTTTCTTGAATATCCATGTGTGCACTTTTGTTTTGCAATAATTTACTGAGCGTTTACTGCCTGTGTTCTGGCAGTTCCTGTTCTGGCCTCAGGCTAGAATTAATATTTGTACAGATACCTCAGGGTTAGGCTCCAGGGACTGATGGCCATGCCATCTCCCGGTATGGGTCCCAGAGATGCCTACATGCAGAATCCCTTCTTTCTCCCTTGCCTGCAGCCACTGCTGCTGTTGCTGCTGCTTTTGTTGTGCTGCTGTCACTATTCCAGCTGCCATCCTGGTCCCATGTCCAGATCCAGCAGCTTTAGTCAAGTAAATATAATCTTTTTGTGTACTTGAAACCTTGAAAGATGAGCAAAACACTGCAGAAGAGGAGTCAGGGCTGTTTGTCTTCTTTGTATAAGAAATTTTTGTAGCCTCAGATGTGAGGGAGCTCAGTCACTGATACTTGCTGCAGTAAGTCTCAAATCAGGGGCCAAGACACAGAGCCACAGATGCTTAGGAAAAGCCGTAGCATTGCCAGGGGACACGGGAGATTGAGCACAATTGTTTCCGAGATGTTCAACAACATACTCAGTATTATCAGTGACTGAGAATCTTCCAGAAGTGGTGTCACATGAAGATTGGTGTGTTGGAGCCAACAATATCTAAACACCTTGAAGAAACTTGAGAAGTTTACTTACATGCCAGCATGTTATCTTTAGTACTTCTTGAAGATTCTACATGATTCATTCACCACAGGTGTGAAATATATTGTACTGTTTTTTACAATGATATTGTAAAAAAAAAATTTAATGGGAAAACAAGTTTTAAAATAAGTTTTGAAAACATTTTGTTATGGAAAATTTCAAATATATTCAAAAGTAGAGTTAATAGCTAGTATAATGAACCCCTCCTTAGGTACCCATTAACTCAGCTTCAGTAATTCCATGACTAAATTTTATCTATATCTCCATCCTCTTCCCTCAGTCCTAGGTTATTTTGAAACAAATCCAAAACATCCTATCATTTTATCATCAAATATTTTAATAATGTCTTTAAAAGATTAGGTACTATTATTTCACCTAAAAATTGAACAACAATTCTTATTATAAAATAGTTATTAGTTAAATTTCTCTAATTATCTCCAATTTTTTCAAAGTTTGTTTGAACCATGATATAAACACACTCTGCATACCGCTATTAGTTGGTATACTTCTTAAGTCTCTTTTAATATATAATTGCTGGCTGGGTGCCATGGCTCATGCCTGTAATCCCAGCACTTTGGGAGGCTGAGGCAGGCAGATCACTTGAACTCATAAGTTTGAGACCAGCCTGGGCAAAACAGCGAAACTCTGTCTCTACAAAAAAATACATTTAAAAATTAGCTGGATGTGGTAGCATGTGCCTGTGGTCCTAGTGACTCAGGACGCTAAGACAGGAGGATTGCTTGAGGCTGGGAGGTTGAGGCTGCAGTGACCTGAGATGGCACCATTGCAATGCATCTTGGGTGACAGGAGTAAAACTGTCTGAAAGAAAGAAAAAACCAAATCCTGTCTCAAAAAAATCCCCAAATATATATATTTGCCCTATCTTCTCTTTTTTCCTTTGTAATTTATTTGTTGAAGAAACTGGGTCATTTTGTACTGTAGTATGAATCATGGTATGGATTCTGCTTCTTGCATACTGCTATGGTCTGAATGTTTGTGTCCCTGCAAAACTCATATGCTGAAATTCCAGACTCTAAGATAATGGTATTAAGGAGATGAGGTTTTGGGGAGGTAATTAGGTCATGAGGGTGGAGGCCTCATGAATGGCTTAAGTGCTCTTATCAAAGAGATCCAAGAGAGACCTTGTGTTCCTTCTACCATGTGAGGACACAGTAAAAATATGGTTGTCCATGAACTATAAGTGGGCCCTCGCTAGACACCAAAGCCTTGATCTTGGAATTCCCAGCCTCCAGAACTGTGAGAAATAGATTTCTGTTATTTATATGCCATTCAGTTTATTGTATTTTTTAGAGCAGCCTGAATGGACAAAGAGGTGATTGTTTAACATATTCTGCTGTTCTTTGTATTTCTGTAACTTGATCCTTGTATTTCTGTAGGCTTAGGTGATTTAGCTTTGATTATTTGGTGTGTGGCTACTTCATAGGTGGTCTTGTGTACTTCTATCCAGACACATTAATGCCATTTTTTTGTGATGTTAGCAGCCGTTAAATCTTTTTTCAGATCCATTATTTCATGAGGGTTTACAAAAGGATTATATTTAAATTGTATCATTATTTATTAGTTGGGCTATTTCTATAAAGATAAATCTCTCTGTATAAAATATGGTTATTATGGTCTGAAGTATAGTATGCATAAAAAAACAAGACTTATGCTTATGCTTGATTCTTTATTTACCAGTTTTCAAAATAATGAATTGCTTCTCCAGCATCCTCCATATGTGACCAATGAGGGTTTTTAAAAGAATAATTATGAATTCATGGGTTTAAATTTATTTGATGTGTTTTAATTCCTGCTAATGCCCAAATTGTCTCACCTTTGGCCAGTGAGAGAATGCTTGGCTCTTGAGTCCTTTTGACAGGCTGACACTAGTCTTTTATAGTTTCCTTGCTTTTTGGTATAGTCTGTGTAAGGTCTGTTTCCGAGGATAAAACGAAGAAACTGAGGCCAGCACCAAAATAATCCAATGCAAGGGAATTTATTCAGGCTCCCGGGTGAGGTTCTGCGGTCCGGACAGGAGGGGCCGGAGAAGTCGCGCAGACTCTTCTCAGACAGGGGGGTTTTATAGTGAGTCTATTTTTAGACAGTGAGTCTATTTTTAGACAAGGGGTTTTTATAGGGAGTGAAACAGCTCGCTTGGTTGTGGGAGAGCAAGACTGCTATTGGGTAAGTTAGAAGCCTTGACCTAGGACTTGGCTTGTTAAAACTCGGCTGCTATTGGTTGTTAAGGCTTAGCTGCTATTGGTTGTTAGGGCTTAGCTGCTA
>CAUYQU010022497.1:0-73251 GCA_963574635.1 Cheracebus regulus
GGTTTTGACTTTGCTGACTTTTCCAGAAGATAAACGACTTACCCTCTGATGAGATAGTGTGACCACCTGCTCTGGTGGATTGTGTAAGCTGACCCTTCTAATGTCCTTATTCTGAGGTGTTGTAACTTGTTTTTTTTTACTTTAAGACTTTATGTTCCCTTTTGTATCACATAGGCACATACCTAAGAAAGGTATACAAACTGACCCTGAGCACGAATAAACTTGTTGGTGAGGCATCGGCTTCTCAACCCTCCAGACCCTGCTTTCTGTCATTCTTTGTCTTCCGTGCACCCCCCTATCCAGGTTGGAATCCTCTTGCCAGTCAAGAGCTCCTGGCAGATGTGCTCCCTTTACCAGGCCAGCCAAGGAGCCATGTGTCTGCATACCTGACCTGAGAAACCGCCTCACAGATTACCTCTGGTGGGCACTACCCCAGGCTGGCTGAGAAATTACATGCCTGTGCTCTCAGCCAGAGTAACAGCCTTGTGGCCCCAAGCCCAGTGAACCAGACTTACCATGATCATGTACACAACCCTGACCTAAGCAATAGCCCAGCAAGCCCACCCCTGGCAAAGCCCCACCACCATTGTCACAGACTTTCTTGTCTAGATCACTGAGAAACTTGCAAATACAACCAGAGAGGATCACAGCTTAAGATACTACACAGAGACTACACTAGTGTGTCCACCTAGAACCAAGGCCAATGCACCCCACTGAACCAACACCCCGAGATCCATTCATGGAAATAAGTCTTCCCCTATGAAACCTACTCCAAATTTGAAAATGTGACTTTCATTCCAGATGTGTAGAAATCGATGCAGGGACACAATCATCAAGGAAACATGTCACCTCTAATGAAAACAATAATTCTCTATTTAAACAGACCCCAATCATACAGAAATAAGAGCAGAAAGTTTTCTGCTCTTATTCCATCAAATGTGTTTTAATAAAATGATAACACATTTATTTTTTCATTTTAAAAAGAAGAATTTTAAAAGCAGCAAGAAAAAAGTGTCAAGTCACAATTAAAGAATCCCTTTTATACAAACAGCAGATTTCTTAGCAGAAATCTTACAGGCCAGGGGAGAATGGGATGATATATTCAAAATATGCAAGGAAAAAGCCTCCCAGCCAACAATATTATACTCAGTAAAGCTATCCTTCAGAAATGAAGGGGAAATAAAGTATTTCACAAGTCCAGATGTGGCAGCTCACACCTGTAGTCCCAGTGCTTTGGGAGACTGAGGCAGGAAGATTGCTTGAGTCCAGGAATTTGAGACCAGCCTGGGCAACATAGCAAGACCCTATGTCTTAAAAAAAATTAGCCAGGCATGGCACATGCCTGTAGTCTCAGCTACATGGCAAGCTAAGGTGGGAGGGATTTCTTGAGCTCAAAAGTTTGATGCTGCAGTAAGCTATGAGCATGCCACTATACTCCATCTCTAAAAAAAACCCAGTTCTTTCATAGACAAGCAAAAACTGAAGAGAATTTATCACCACTAGATTGGCCTTACAAGAAAATACTCAAGGAAGTCCTATATCAGGAAGTGAAAAGATGATAACCACCATCATGAAACATGCATAACTATAAAATTCACTGGGAGAGCCATTACACAAAAGACAAAGAGAAAAGAATCAAATATTATTACTGCAGAGAACCCAGCTGCCAAAAATCACCAGTAAGAGAGAGAATAAAGAAAAAAATTTATGCAAAAAAACCAGAAAACAATAAATAAAATGACAGGAGTAAGTCCTCACCTATCAATAATAACCCTGAATGTAAATGGGTTAAATTCTCCATTGAAAAGACAGACACTAGCTGAATAGATAAAAAAGAGGGACCCAATTGTATGCTACCTAAAAGAAACTCACCTTAACTGTAAAGACACACATAGACTGAAAGTGAAGGGATGGAAAAACATGTTCCATGCAAATAGAAACCAAAGTGGGCAGGAGTTGCTATACTTATATCAAACAAAACCAACTTCATGTTAAAAGCTTTAAAAAGAGACAAAGAAGAACATTTAATAAAGGGATCAATTTAGCAAGAGAATATAACAATTGTAAATATATATGCACCCAACATCAAAGCACCCAGATAATATAATGCAAGTCTTATTTGACCTAAAGAGAGAGGGAGAGACCCCAGTAAAATAGTAGTTGGGGACTTCAATATCCCACTCTCAGTACTGTATAGATCATATAGAAAGAAAATAAACAGGTCAGACACTGTGGCTTATGCCTGTAATCCCAGCACTTTGGGAGGCTGAGGCTGAGGTGGGTAGATCACAAGTTCAGGAGTTTCAGATTAGCCAGCCTGACCAACATGGTGAAACTCTATCTCTACTAAAAATACAAAAATTAGCCAGGCATGGTGGTGTGCGCCTGTAATCCTAGCTACTCAGGAGGCTGAGGCAGGAGAATCGCTTGAACTCAGGAGGCAGAGGTTGCAGTGAGCCTGTATCACACCATTGCACTCCAGCCTGGGTGACAGAGTGAGGCTCCATCTCAAACAAACAAACAAACAAAAACCAGAAAATAAACAAAGAAACTTGAATTTAAACTGTACCATAGGCCAAACAGACCTAACGGCCATTTAGAGAACATTTAACTGAACAGCAGCAGAATATCATCAGCACATGAAATATTCTCCAGAATGACAATATTTTAGGAAACAAAACAAATCTCAAGAAATTAAAAAAACTGAAATCATATCAAGTATCTTAACTGACCACAGTGAAATAAAACAAGACATCAATAACAAGAAAAACTATACAAAGCTATGGAAATTAAGCAACATACTTCTGAATGACCAGTGGGTGAAGGAAGAAATTAAGAATGAAAATAGAAACACAACATATCAAAACCTATGGGACACAACAATACCAGTATTAAGAGGCAAATTTTTAGCAATGAATGCTTACATAAAAAAAACCTAGAATTATTTCAAATAAACACCCTTACAATGTACCTCTAGGAACTAGAAAAGCAAGAACAAGCTAAACCCAAAATTAGTAGAAGAAAAGAAATATTAACAATCAGAGCAGAAATAAGCAATGTTGAGACTACAAAACAATACAAAAGATTAATAAAACAAAAGGTTGATTTTTAAAAAGAAAAAACCGACAAACCATTAACTAGCCTAAGAAAAAAAGAAAGACTCAAATAAATAAAATCAGCAATGAAAAAGATATCACAATGGATACCACAGAAATACAAAGGATCATTAGAGACTACCATGAACAACTACATGCTAATAAATTAGAAAACCTAGAAGAAACAGATAAATTCCTGAACATATACAATCTACCAAGACTGAACCAAGAAGAAATTGAAAACCTTAAGAAACAAATAACAAGTAACAAAATTGAATCAGTAATTAAAATGTCTTCCAACAAAGGAAAATCCAGAACTACATGGCTGAATTCCACCAAACCTTTAGATAAGAATACCAGGTCTTCACAAACTATTACAAAAAATTGAAGCAGAGGGAATTCTCCCTAATTCATTCCATTAGTTTGATCATATTAAACTAAAAAGTTCCTGCACAGTGAAGAAAACAATCAACAGAGCGAAGAGACAACCTGTTGAATGGGAGAAAACATCTGTAAACTACTTATCTGACACAAAATTAATATCCAATATATACAAGGAACTGAGACATCTTAACAGCAAAACAAACAAACAAAAAAATAAACTGATTAAAAATGGGCAAATGATCTGAACAGACATTTCGCAAAAGAAGACAAGAAATGGTTAACAAATATATAAAAAAATGCTCAACATCGCTGATTTTCAGGAAACTAAATCAAAACCACAAAGAGATATTTTCTCATCTCAGTTAGGATGGTTATTGTCAAAAAGACAAAAATAATAAATGCTGGTGAGGATGTAGAGAAAAGGGAATTCTTTTACCCTGTTAGTGGGAATGCAAATTAGTACAACTACTATGGAGAATAGTATGGAGGTCCCTGAAAAAACTACAAATAGAACTAGCATATGATCCAGTAATCCCACTACTGGGAATGTATTTGGAAAAAAGAAAATCACTGTATCAGAGATACATCAGCACCCCCATGTTTATTACAGCATTATTCACAATAGCCAAGATACGGAATCAACATAGGTGTCCAACAACAGACGAATAAAGGAAATGTGGTGTATATATAATATATATATATATGTGTATATATAATGTATATATATATATGATGGAATACTATTTGGTTATAAAAAAGAAGAAAATCCTATCACTCATGGCAACATGGATGGAACTGGAGGTCATTATGTTAAGGGAAATAAGCCAGGAACAGAAAGTTAAACACCACATGTTCTCACTCATATGTGGAAGCTAAAAAACACCGATCTCAAAAATCTGCCACCTGCACAGATATCTAGAAAAAAGAAAAGGTTTCTTTTTTCCCTCCTTTCTTGTAACAGATGATAAGTTTCCAAGTCTTTTTCACTGCCGTTTGAGCCATGTTTAGAAGAGAGTAACTTGTCCTCTGCTGGTCTACACTGGTTGCTGAACTTACTTGTATTCCTGTTTTTGCATATGCTGCATTGAGACTTACGTATGGCAAGAAGGCATTTTTGTTGTTGTTGTTAAAGGAAACAAACTCCCAAATAATGAAGTGATGTAAAAGCTGCATATGCCTACAAAGCTCTGAATTCAGGTCCCATTGTTGTCACAAAGAAATGAATGTAACTCCCACCCTAATCCCTTTTTTATATAATAAAAATGCCTTAGCATGTGTTGCAATTGTCATCACTACAGCAAGCTGCTTTACAGATGTTTTCCACTGAGCATCACAATAAAGAGTACCATGTGCTATGAAAAAAAATAAGTTGAGCTCATAGAAGTAAAAAGAATACTAGGGGCTGAGAAGGATAGAGGGAAAGGAAAAATAGGGAGAGGTTTGTGAAATGATACAAAATTACAGCTACCTCAGGAATGGAAAACCAGACATTCTATATTCTCAGTTATAAGTGGAAGCTAAGCTATGAGGATACAAAGGCATAAGAACGATACAATGGGCTTTGGGGACTTAGGTGGAAGAGGTGTTAAGAGGGTGAGGGATGAAAGACTACAAATTGTGTTCAGTGTACACTGCAAGGGTGATGGGTGTACCAAAATCTCACAAATCACCACTGAAGAACCAAATCCCCACAAACCTTTGGAAATAAAAATAAAACACACACACACACACACAAGAACCCCATAAAAAAGTCCCCAAATTATGGCTAGATAGGAGGAATAAGTTCTAGTGCTCTATACCACTATAGGATGATATAGTTAATAATACATAGTTTCAAACAGCTAGAAGGCTACTGAATGTTCCCAACACAAAGAAATGATAAATGTTTGAGATGATGGATATGCTAATTACTCTCATTTGATCACCATATTATATGTATCAAAACATCACCATGTACCCCATGAATAGGTACATCATCAATACCCCATGAATACTTATCATTTGTCAATGAAAAAAATTTAAAAAAGAAAAAACACTACCAAGGATTAAGTATCTCTTTTTCATTTTTTGCTTTCTAACTAATCATTTATTTTATTTTATTTATTTTAAAAACTTTTATTTTAGGTTCATGGATACATGTGAAGATTTGTTACATAGGTAAACTCGTGTCACAGGGGTTTGTTGCACAAATTATTTCATAACTCAGGTATTAAGCCTAGTACCCAATAGTTATCTTTTCTGCTCTTCTCCCTCTTCCCACCCTCCACCCTCAAGTAGACCCCAGTGTCTTCTATTCCCTTCTTTGTATTCATGAGTTCTTGTCACTTAGCTCATACTTACAAGTGAGGACATGTGCTATTTGTTTTTCTGTTCCTATGTTAGTTTGCTAACACAGCTCCATCCATGTCCCTGCAAAAGATATGATCTCATTCTTTTTTATGGCTGCACAGTATTCCTTGGTGTATATGTACCACATTTTCTTTATTCATCTGTCATCGATGGGCATTTAGGTTGATTCTGTCTTTGCTATTGTGAATAGTGCTGCAATGAACATTTGCATGCATGTGTCTTTATGGTAGAATGATTTATATTCCTTTGGGTATATACCCAGTAATGGGTCAAGTGGTAGTTCTGCTTTTAGTTCTTTGAGGAATCTCCATACTTCCTTCCATAATGCTTGAGCTAATTCACATTCCAATCAACAGTGTATAAGTGTTTCTGTTCTCTGTAACCTCACCAGCATCTGTTATTTCTTGACTTTTTAATAATAGCCATTCTGACTGGTGTGAGATGGTATCTCATGGTGGTTTTGATTCGCATTTCTCTAATGAGCTATCTCTTTGTAATTAGTAGAATGGTGGCATGAGAAATAAATGAAAGTTACTTAAGAAAGGACTGAAAGTTTCAGAGAGAATTTTAATTGTAACTTATGTTTACCTGGTAGTGATATGCAGGTTGGTGATAAATGGGCTGAGCTATCATCACAGGGGAGCTAGATATAGAACATGACTATAAGAGGATGGAAAAATAGAAAAATTAGGCAGAAGCCTTTAAAATAGCTCGCAATAAAATTTATCTCAAATTATTACCTAAACCCAGTCAACTTCTGGTTTATGATTAGAAATGTTATTTTTCTACCTCTTATTGATATTATTACTAACTCTACTAAGTCTCTTTTTAAATTCATCACAGTATCCTTACTTCCATGTGGTTTAATTTCCGTAGTAGTGCTAAAACAACCACCAGAAAAGCTGCTTTTCCAACTTTTTCCTCCAAAGATTATGAAAATATAGTTCTAAGGGAATACTTAGAGGAAAATGACAGCAAGACTTAGGCTGACACTGTCTGTTTCCATTGTGGGGACCAACAGTAAACAGCTAATATTTATAAAATTATTTAGAACTGAATGACTAGTCATAACTAATTTTCCCACTAGTTACAAATAATCAATGTTCTATTCCTTTGTTATACATATAATTAAAGCAAAGATTTTATTTTAGTAATTTGACATTTAAATGAGTTAATAGGTTGATAAACTTATAAGTGAAAAATCTATGTCTGAAAAAGTGCAGGTAGCACTTGATTATTCAAAGTGATCTTTCACTTTTTGGACTTACTCTTTTAAGCCCCAAAACAGATTACTTAAAACCATATCATTAATAAAATAGGCAAGTTGTATTGCAAGATAGTAAAACTGGCTCTAATGTAGCAATTAAAATTCAGTCTCTAATGTGGGATCTAACTTGTATTGTTTTAAGGTTCAAACCCTGAAAACTGAAGAAAAATATCATAGTTTTGTGCAATTCACACACTATGGTATGCTAATAAAACTGTATCACAGATTAACATTAGAAAATAATAATGTAATTTGCTATATTAATAGATTAAAGGAGAAAAATTATAATTTTGGCAGAGACAGAAAATGTCTTTGTTAAAATTCCATACCTTTTTATGATTAAAAACTCTTAACAAATAGTAGAAAGTAGTTTCCTTAATTTATTTAGGGCAGTAACTCTCAACCATGAATGATTTTGTCCTCTAGGGAATATTTGGCAATGTTGGGAGACATTTTTGATTGTCATAACTATGAGGAGCCTAGGGACACTTCTAAACATCCTACAGTGCACAGGACAGTTCCCCAATCAAGAGATCATCTGGCTCAAAATGTCGACAGTGCTAAGACTGAGAAATTCTGGTTAAGAGTATATTCCAAAACCTACAAAGTATGCGTGTGTGTGTGTGTGTGTCTCTGTGTGTGTGTGTGTGTGTGTGTGTATACAAATATATATATATATGTGCGTACGTATGTATATGTATATATACATAGATTTTTCAGTTATAAATTTATCATATGTATGTATATGTATATGCACACATATAAAGCTTAATGGTGAATCACTGAACTTGCTTCCTTTTTCAAGAACAAGGTCATGATGTTTTCACTATATCAATACTGTAGCAGAGACACCATCAGTGCAAAAACTCCAGGAAAAAAAGAAGTGAAAGAATTAGAAGTATACCGAATCATAAATAATTGTGTAAATGAGAGTTTGGCAGGGTTGCTGATACAATATCAATATAGAAAAATCAAGAGCATTGTTATACATCAGCTACAATCTATTAGGAAACATGATTTAAAAAACAGCATTCATGAAAGCAACAAAACTATAGTGCACTAAGGATAAATTCAACAAAAGATGTGTCAAGCTTTTTTATGGAGAAAGAAAATGTTTTTTTATGGATAGAAGTAAAAGAAGACAAATAAATGGAGAGATGTATCATGTTCAGGGACATAATGAGTCAATATTTTAAAATACTGAAATGTCCCAAGTTATCCACACTATTTAATGTAATTCTAATAAAAAAAAACAAGGGCTTTTCACAGAACTAAACAAGCTGAATTATAAAATGTATACTTATAAAAGCAAAGACATAAGGACAGATGAGAGACTCCTGAAGAAGAACAAAGTCCTTTAAGAGTTCAAGACTCATTATAAAGTCAAAATAATTAGAATTGGGCAAGGCAAGCAAATATACCAATGGAACAAAATAGAGAGCAGAAAAAAGACCCATACACATGGAAACTTAGTATTTGGCAGAGGATTAATTTCAAAATAGTAGGAAACAGATGGATTAGTTAATACATAAATTCAAGATTTAAGATCTGGCAGTGAAAAGTGGCAATAATATAGAATTAAAAATAAAAAATAGAATAGCTATAGTCTTGTAGTAAAAAATAAAAACAAAAAAGAAGAAAAAAGTCTTGTAACAAAGAGCAAAAAAATAACAAATTTTTTATGAGAAAAAAATAAAAAAGAGTTAATGGAGAAGCCACAAACTGGAAGAAGATACTGACAACCCACACAATGCATGTAATAAACTCAATATTAAAAACAAATCACCCCAATAGAAAAATGGACAATGGATATAAACAGGCAGCTCACAGAAGAACGTGGAATGACCATAAAAATATGAAGATATATTCAATATTACTAGAAGTTAGACAAATAAAAATAAAACAAAATACCACTGCATAAAATAATATTGGTATAAATGTAAAAATCTGGTAATTTTAAGGGTTGGCAGCTTATGGAAAAATTGGGGCTGTCATAAACTGTTGGCTAGGATTTCAAATAGCTTTCAAAAGCTATTTGGCAACATCTAGTCAAAGATGTGCATACTTCATGAATGTGAAATTCTATGTATATATCCTTGCCTAGACCAAGGTACATCAGGGAAGCACAAAAATTTTCCAGTAATACATAGACACGAATAACTTTAAAAGTACCAATTTTCAGATTCTAAACTTCATATGTACTCCTTTCTGATGTGATCCACCCATGACTGTGTCTGTGTAATATGGAGTCTTCTTTTAAAAACTCCACCTTCACCATCACTCTTTTGCTTCCCTAAAGAAAGGCATATTTATCACTTCTTCTGGATCTTGCTATAATGCTTTGTTCAGAAATACAATAACAACAGGGCATCAAACAGACACACAACTCAAGAGGGCAATGCCCTGAGAAATGAGAGAAGGCAAAGCAGAAAGAGCTTGCATAAGAAATATTAAAGGAGAGATGATACTATTTCATATAGGGAACAAACTTAAATTAGCTGAAGGTCACATGGATACATATTAGTTCATTTATTTGAGTTAAAAATAAAGTTGGAATTTTCTAATAGAAAGTTTTATTCAGTAGTTTTATTTGGTTGACTGCTTTTGTTAACTGAGTTACAGAGCAGACACTTTCCACTACTAAAATAAGCTAAATTTACAGATACAAAGTTTTGATGAAAATATATAAATCTACAATATACAATATTCCTAAACTATTTAAACTACAATAAATTCCAGACAGCAACTTAAACATGAGTGAGTGTACTCATACTATTTCAAAAAATTTAGAGAAATTTATATGAGAGAATTTATATAATAAGCAAAACCTTAGAAAACCACTGCTCTAGAAAAACTCACATAATACATATAAGATCTTGATATTCAATGTAGCCTTGTTTGTAGAAAAAACTTAAAATGTCCATCAATAGAGGAATATAAAAAGTTGTAATCCACTCAAACAATGGAATGTTATAAAATATTTAAAAAGGTGAATTAGATATATAAGGATCAACATGGTATAATCTAAAAAGAGATAAATGTGGTTTGATCTAAAAAATATAATGCTGAGTATAAAAACCAGATCATTTGTACAATATTTAAAAACCACCAAAGCAATACTATATGTCATTTATGAATACATATATTTGTAGTAAAAATATCTAAAATGAATAGGAAAGATATTCTGCTTACTTCTGAAGAGGGAAAGAGGGTAAGGAAGTAAGGGTAAGGAGAACTGGCCTGAAGCTGTCTTACTTTACTTCCCATTTTAAGAACTTGAGTAAATATGGCAAAATGTTGATGTCTATTAAATTTGGTTTGTAGAGATGTGCGTTATATTATTATTTGTAATTATCTGTTGTTGAAATATTTCAGAAATAAAGCAAACATTAAAAAATTGATACTAATAGATGGAAATCCTTTTTAAATGAAATTACTTACAGACCAAGGTGGTGGGACAGAAGTTACCTCTGGAGTATGAAAATAAGCAACACCATTATGATAAGTATAAGGATATCCAGTTGAAGTTGTTAGATACATTGTTCCGGCTGCTGGCATTATACTAGAACCTAAAGCAAAGATTAAATAATAATAATTGAAACATTCAATTTAACTGTTAAAACTGTAGTTTCTAAACCCTTCATAAAAATATTTATCTTAATATACCCATGTAGCTATAGTAAAAATTGAATTACACAGATATTTTTTAAAAATTTCTTACGTCAAAATATCTTTGAAGCATGTATTTTTAAACTCAATACTTCAAAGCTTTTAGTTTAAGGTGATTAAAAGAAAAGATAAATAATACTAACAAATACTAAAAATTTATCAATTCAGATTCCAACACCAGTATAATATTACACAGAGCTTAACAATTTAGATTATCATCAGCAAAGTAATTATTTGTACAAACATAAATTATGTATAATTTAAAGTTACTTGAAGACTACATACACTGTGCTCAAATTCCTAAGGTTTGGCTAGACCTTTTATTTCTGAAAGTCCAAAGATGATGGAGGCAGTAAAGTTGGAGAAGATTCTACTGTCCTGAAGACATTTTGGTTCCACCCTACTAATTCTTTGGCTCTCCTACCAGCAAACATTCATTCATGCTATGGCTCTCTTTTATCTCTCTTTTCTATTATCTATTTTCTACCTACTCTCCTGTTGCTACAACTGCTGCTGTTGCAAACATGACTGCAAGTCTTCACATGGCTAGTCTGGGGTCCTCATCTCTTTTTCCAGGCCAAGTTATATAACCACCTCCACCAAACCAAAAAACAATAAATAATATACATATATATTTTTCGTCATGGAGGAGACTTTAAAAGTTAAATTAGCCAAATTAGATTAGGGTCTTAACTAGCAAGGTTATACAAATTAGTGAAATTGACAATGCTTCTTCCACCAGTGCTTCTCAAAATTTCACATAAATTATAATCACCTACATTGTTCATTAAAATACAGCTTCCAGGGACTTATCTTAAGAGATTTTGAATCAGTAAATCTGGGACAGGGCCTAAGAATTTGCATTTTGACAGCTTCCAATAAACTAACACTGTCTGCAAACCACATGTTAAATAGCAACAGCCTACCACATTAAGTAATACTATTGCTCCTCAGCTTTCATATTTTCACTGTATTTGATCTAGTATTGTTATTATTTATTTTAATGGTTCTTAATTAGATCCTTTTGAGAATTTGATGAAAGCTGGGGACCTTTTCCTCAGATATATATACAAACACAATTTTACACACAATTCAGGAGGTCAATGGATTCCCCCCAAAAGATAATCAATGAACCATGCTTTACCTGATAAATAAATAAATAAATTTTCAGTGCATACTATTTCAAGGCATTGAACTGGGCCCTAGTGATATAGCAAAAAATTAAAAAATTAGACATGGCATGGGTCTGTATCCTCAAAGAAGTTACAACTAATGACTAAAGACAGTCATTAGTTGATTACACAATTAATTAATTAAATACAATTTTGATAAATACATGAGGATGCAGTATAAGGCACAATACTGAACATTTCAATTATTACACATATAAAACCTATGTGAAATCTCTCCATATATACATATATATGGAACATTTGTGATAAAATGATATTTCAGCTAAGCTCTAAAGAATGAATAGGATGGCAAAGAATATTCTAGGTAAAGAAAACAGAATATTAGATTCTGAGAACAGGAATATAGTATGTTCTGGAACTGAAAGAAGGCTAGATGGCTAAAGCATGGAAAGAAAAGGAAACAATACCTCAAAATAAGCTGAGCATAAAACAATTAGAGGTGCACTTTTGAAAGATCACTCTGGCTGCCTTGTGAACAATGGATTGGAAGGTAGATGGATTGGATTTAGAGAGACCACTTAGGATGGTTTTCCAGGAATTAAGGTAAGCAAAGTGGTTGGTTGGGACTTGGGTGTTGGTAATAGAGATGGAAAGAAATGACAGACGTAAGAAAAAATGAAGATAAGAATCTCTTATTTGTAAATGTACTTTTAATACCTATTTTTCTTTGGAGAAAAGTCAAAAGAACTTTGGAGTCAAACAGTCCTGCATTTGAAGGCTAATGCTACCACTCACCATTAGGCTATTTAACCCCATACTTCTCCAAGTTGGATAAGGGATGGATGGCAAACCAGGAGATATGAAAAAGCAGAGGCTGAACATAGTAATCTTCCTACAGAATAAGTTTTATTCAGTTGTTTTTGGAAAACATTTTTGTATTCAAATAAACATTTGTATTCAAATAAACAATATGATATTATGGAAAAGAATGCAAATTATACATGATTTTTTACATAAACCATGAGAAAATTTGCAATTCTAGTATGCTGCAGTGGGTTAGGAACCACAACATGCCAAGATTAACTCTCCTTTACCTTTAGGAGTACTTCAGCAGAAACATTTTTAAAACAATGATTTTACCTTTTTGAAACTGAATTTTCTATTTACAAAAATAGAGATAATAGTACTTCATGGGTTTCTATGAAGACTAAATGAAATAAATGAAAACCGATAACACTGACCCTTGCACTAAATAGTTTTGAAAAAATTATTTGTATATTTGAAAGCATTCAGCATAGTGCTGATTTATTTTCTATTTCAGCAACTGGTGGATCATACTATGAATATTTCTATTTAGTGGTGATTGCTCGTGATAATGGGCTAAAGGACCATTACTGTATGTTCTAGCTTAACCTTTGCAAGTAACAATAGTAGTCTGAAAATATTCAGCATTCTGCCATATTTAGTGCATTTCATTTTGTAATCTACTGGAGATACTTTGTCTCCTAAATTAACAAATACAAAGTCAAAATTAAACTTAACATATGTTAATCTCTTTTGTTGTAGTTGTGGCAATGTTTTAAACATTCCCGTAGACACTAGGATTTGGCGAAGGGAAAATAAGTTAGATACTAATTTTACATCACATTTCTCTTTCTAGCCAAACACAACACTGTTAGGGATTTTAATAAATATTAAAGGTAAAAAGTTAACTATAAAGATGCCAACTTAATAAATAGAGTGAGGAAAAAATAATAGAATTGAAAGTATTAGAGAAATTTGAAGAAGGTAGATACATAATTTAGCTAATTCCTAAAGCTCTAGGATTGTCCCCCCTGAAAATTATGACACACCTGGCTGGGTTACAGTACATAGCATGCATCGAGTTTCTGATTATTAGTTCTATGTTTTCATTTTCAATGCTTTTACTCTGATTAATTTTAAATTACTTTCTAAATAAAATTTTTCTTATTAGTAAGTCTAAATTATTAAATTACTTCTAATTACTTTTGCTATTTTAAATGATATTTTCACCACAAGAGATTTTTCCTTTAATGATGTAACTACATGGAATATACTGAGCATTATTATGCATATGAATTTTTTTCCCAGCCAAAAAACCTGAGATATATTATTTTGTGGCAAAAATATTCATTTGACCACCAACTTTGCTAAAATAACTTTATTAAATGAAAGAAACATGATATTTTAATAAAGTTCTATAAAAAGTCTAATATTTCAAAAAAGGACCATGCAAAAATATTTAAAAATACATTAGGTTTCAATACATACGAGAGATCCCTACTTGTTGTTTTCTTATTGCTGGACCAATGTTCAGCTTCTTATCCTTATAATTAAGTTTTTCAGCCTAAAATAAAGAAAAAAATTATTTTATTATTTTAGCACTATTATTTATAAAATCAATAAGGAAAAACTAGTTAGAAAGAATTTCAAAAATTCAGACTACAACATTCTTTGAAAGCAGCAAGGAATATTGGGAAAGAGCAGTCTTCAGATTGAAATAGATCTGGGTCTGACCACAGTTCCCCATTTGTAATACAGTCAATCCTCATTACTCATGGATTCTGTATTTGTAAATTTGCCTATTTGCTAAAATTTATTTGTAACCCTAAAATTAATATTTGTGGCAATTTTGAGGTTATTATTGGACATGTGCTGAGTGGCAGAAAATTTGAGTAGCCTGATGCACATGCTCTCAGCTGAGGTCAAATAAGGCGATGTTCTTTCTTCTTGTTCCAGTGCTCATACTCTAAGAGACAGCCTTCTATTTAGTGCCATGTTTTCTCAATTTTTGTGCTTTTTGTTGGTGATTTTGCTATTTAAAATGGCCCCCACGTGTGGTGCTGAAGTGCTGGCTAGCACAAGAAGACTGTCATAGGCCTTATGGAGAAGATATATATTAGATGTACTTAATTCAACATGAATTACAGTGTTATTGGCCATGAGCTCAATGTTAGTGAGCCATTAATCTATTATATATGATGACTTTAAGTGGAAAAACACATGAAATAAGGTTATATATTGATTGGTTGACAGCAATATTGAGACCAGAAATTACTCTGTATTTCCCCTAGAAAGAGTAGTTCAATATTTGCTAATTCAGTGTTCCTAGTAATGTTATAGGATAGAAAATAAGTGCTACAAATAACAAGAGTTGACTGCATATGATTCAAAATCAAAGTCTACTTTATTTCTAAAAAAGTTAAATGCTATATTGGCCTTAACTTAAAGTTATTACACTGAATTACTGGCTATAGACTTTTTTCTGTGAATATTCTTAGTTTATATAAAGTTTTTCACAGGAGAGAAATCATTTCAGATAATCTCACTGTTGGAATTCATGTTTGTAGTGTTTTTTAAACATTCAAAATGCTATTAACACTTGGCAAAAGACATATTCCCAAGTTCTTAGTTTAAACAAATAAATTGAAACATTATATTACAATTTCACAACCATACTTGTAATGATTTTGGAATTTGCTCTTCTGCAGGTAAAGTTTCCTAGAGACCAATGTCAATCTTAAGATGCAAATTCTTTTTTAAAAAAGCAACTGATTATTGTATTTGAATCATGAAAAGATTAGTTTCAAATAAAAAGTTTCCAGAAATAAAGTTAAAAACACCAAAAGATCATACCTCTTGTAAAATTTTGTGTGCATCTTCTTGTGTTTCGAAAGTGATGAAACCATACCTAAACAACAAGGATTATTAATTATTACTAATTAATCATTTTCTCGGAATGTTATATTGATTATATCAAAATTTAAAAAAAATTTGTTTTTAAATAATGGGCGACTGTCAGAGTAAGCATCTTTCTATGCTGCACCAGTGTGGGAATTTTAGAAGGATCATTCACAGCTTAACACTGTCACCTCCTCTTAGAGTCAGGGAACTAAAAGAAAGAAAAAAAACCTCTGAGGTCTTGAAACAGCTTCAGCTCTCAACTCTATGTAAGGAAGAAAAGCACAAGAGATTCACGCTGTGGCTTAAAAATTGGGATACAATAAATTTCAATCCAGAGCAATAATCTCCTTTTAAGCTAAAAGAAGTTTGGCTAAGAGAAATCAAAGTAGAAAAATAACTTAAAAAAATTAAAAATTTCAACATAATAAAATTTCTTATATTGGTGAATGACTGTAAATGTATTATTTAATTACCATTATTAACACATATAATTGATAATGTAATTATTCATATATTTTCCAAACAATATCAATTAAAAATGCATACAACCCAGATTTCATGCTTTTCTTTTTTTCTTCATTTTTTACTTTTTGTGACAGGTCTTGCTCTGTTGCCCAGGATGGAGAGCAGTGGCACAATCTTGGCTCACTGCCACCACCGCCTCCTGGGTTCAAACAATTCTCCTGCCTCAGTCTCCTGAGTAGCTGGGACTACAGGCACATGCCACCACACCTGGCAATTTTTTTGTATTTTTTAGTAGAGACGGGGTTTCATTATGTTAGTCAGGATGGTCTCGATCTCCTGACCTTGCGATCTACCCTCCTTGGCCTCCCAAAGTGTGGGATTACAGGCGTCAGCCACCGCGCCTGGCAAGTTCATGTTTTTCATTCATGGCTACCTTCAAGCACAATTCATATAATGTTCAAGATACAAATACACATAAATGATGTGCTCCATGTCCAAAAAGCCAAAATAGGTAGAGAAAAAAGAAAGAAAAAGTGTATCTCTCAAAGCATAATTGCTATTTAGATAACTTAAGAAAACTCTTCTAAGTAATGCTAAATATCTCACTACTATTTTCTTCAATTCATAATTACTGCATCATATACAAAGTTTCTTCTTTTAAACAAAGGAATTTCTCTTTATCTATTTGCCCAAACATTAAAAAGTTAAGGAATTATTTTTAGACTACTTTTTTTTTGGTAGAACACACACACCACCCAGTGGAAAAGGCATAAAATACAGTTTACATTTTCATGTGTGTTTTTCAATGATAAAAAGTGGATATTACCAAAACATTGCAAATTCTGTTAGTCTAACAAAAGCAGTAAATCTCATTTCATCTTAATATTGTTTGGCATTCTGAGGATGTATCTCATCTGTTTAAAAATAACCTTTCTGAAGAATCCCATCTCTTCCAGAGTATCTATCTGTTGAATGTTGTTTCTCACTAATACCACCTCATTGGGTTTCTTCTCTTATGCTTATAAATATGTATGCCTTGCCTCTTTTCAAAGAAAATAAATGCAGTCCTTTACTGCCTTATCTATTTTCTTTAACTTTGCAGTCCAACTCCTTAAGTGAGTACACTATGCAAACTACCTTTTTCCTTTCTGAAATTTGGCTTTGTACACATAGCAATCCACTAAAATAGCTCTATACATTTAAAGACACATTCAATTGCTTTCCTCTCAATTTTCATTCTCATTGATAGGGCAATTAAAATCATACTCAGAATTATATTTCTCACATTGGTTCCCTAATTAGGTTTCTGAGGCACGACCTACAGACATTTCTTGGTGTCAGCTGTTTTCAAATAAAGCTCTCTATAGCCTAAAGCAGGGATATAATTCCAAAAGAATCTGATTCCTTTAGCTTCTGGTTCCTCAGCTAATGTATGTCTGCTATTCACATTAAGTGTTGCTGCTTAACACTGAATGGTTCCTCCACCCATG
Organism: Cheracebus regulus; assembly: GCA_963574635.1. NCBI lineage: Eukaryota > Metazoa > Chordata > Mammalia > Primates > Pitheciidae > Cheracebus > Cheracebus regulus. The sequence goes on from CAUYQU010022497.1 coordinate 17,558, forward strand.
CAAGAATAACTTCCCAATAAATTAAGAAATATTAGTGTCTCCTCCCTCCAAAATACACACACATGCACACACAGCCACACACACATACACACACACACACACACACACACGAAATAGAAAATCAAAAGGTGAGAGGAAAGAAGAGGGCATGATAGTTTCTACTGGAAAATGGAACCAAAGTAAATTAGCATACAAAACCTAGTAATCCAATAAAAATAGAGTTGTTAATTCTATATATAATATATAGTGATACTAACCCTTTGGATACTCCAGCTCTGTCACTTACAATCTTCACTTCTTTCACAGACCCATACTGGGAAAAAAATTTTCTTAAATCACTTTCATTTGTCTAACGGCATAAAAAGAAAAAAACATTTTTTAGTTGATAAAAGATGAATAATTCTTATGCTAGCTCTGGAGACAGAAAGTTATAGATAAGATGCATGAAAAATGCCTCTCATCATCAAAACGGTGCATAAACCACTAGGTGATTAAAATCAATGTAAATACCCTGCTTTATGCAATAGCTATGTTGTTAAATTACTATATGTCAATAAAAATTTAAGCTGAATTATTTTAAAACTACAATGCTCACTATTTAAAGAAATCTTTAAATGATTCTTGTTCTCTAGCTGGCCAGTTTTTTAAAAACCAATTTGTATTAGGAATGCTATTTCCATAGTAAGGGTATATTACTGTTGGCTCTTGTGGCTCAGAGAAGCTGACAGTCATGGCAGTGGAAGTAGGTTGTGTTGGCCTACACCAGTCATTCTATTTTAATCAGTAGTCTCAGGAACTCCTTTCCTAAGTCAGGCTTTAGGAAAGGAATGTATTTCCAAAAGTGCTTGAACTCAACTGTGAGAATAATACAGTGACTGTAAGATTTAGAGTTATTAGATTCCTTATCTGTACTCAATATGTATTTCAGCTAAATTCAGACATTGTTTTGACATTAAAAATAAAAATTGGAATCATAATTAGATTTAAAACATACAGGGTATCTACAAAGATGGTTTTGGCATAACTGGTTTTTTAATTGAAATAGTCTGATAGACTCACATCACCTTTTCCCAGAATACTGACACTAAATTCACTGCAATTTCATTTTCTGGTTTAGCTGCTACTGTTTGTCTCCAAGGGTAACTTTTCTTTAGAAAAATATTTCTTTATATACACTGGAAAAAGACATGCCCTAGAGCAGAGCTATGCCTTTTGAGTTCAACTACTACCTCACTACTTATATACACTACTGGTTTTTAGTTGGTAACATAAAGCCTGCTAGGCTGGATAATGACAAATACTGATTTAATCTAAGAAGAATTAAATACCTTTTATTTCAGTTAACAGCAAATAAAATCAATGCTAGAGTAAGGATTGTTATTAGATATTTGAATACAAATTAATTCCAACTATTCTCTGGTAGAATAATCACTAGCTCAATTTTGTAGCTCCACTTCTTCAGTGACAATGGGATAGTCAAGAAAAATAAGCATTAAGAGGGATAGTCGGTTTGTTTCTAAAAATGAGAGGTTAAAGCGTCTGTGACTACTTGCTATTAAACTATTTATTTGCTGGCCTTTATCTGTGGTTTTGAAAAAGGTGTAAGTATAGAGGAGGGAGCCCTAGCAGTTACCCTAAATCTATGGCTGCATTATAACAACTGTCTCCAAAGTTCATGCTGTAGCCAATGTAACCTAAAATAACCTGGCCATACGAATGTTTATATTTATTGATAACTTATTTTTAAAAACATGCTATGCTATTGTAATATAAATGAATTCCCAAATTGAATATTTCTGCCAGCCATCAGTATTTTCCAGATACAGAAAATCTTTTTAAGAATAAACATTTTATAAGAAATAATTTTTCTTACTTTATTTTTAGTGAAACAACCATACACTTGTTTAAGACTCATTGTTTTGGCAAATACACTAAATGTAACATTTCTCTTGTGCAGAAAAACAGAAATTTCACTCAAATTGTAACGGATTGATTATATGGAAATAGTGAGTTATAAATGCCACATGTCACACCTAATGGCACAAAGAAGGTTTTCTTTTTTTGTTAAAAAAGATAACTCTCCCTATAATTTCTAATATGTAAAATAGAAGCTTGGAAATCCTTCTATACATTCATTGGAAAGTAAGAGTATTCTATTTAAAATATCAATGCATGCCTTTCTTGTAGGTGTTTACTATTACCTCCCACATGCAGGGGCGGGGCGTGCTGCACATCTCATGAACTATGCTTCCTTGAAAGGGAGGCATGGCAGATTACATGACGTAAATATATTACTTTTTTAAAAACTTTCATTTTAGGTTTGGGATACATGTGCAGATTTGTTATAAAGATACACTTGTCATGGGGGTTTGTTGTACAGATTATTTCAGCACTCAGGTACTAAGTCTGATACCCAATAGTTATTTTTTCTGCTTAAATATATTACCTTTTTTTTTTTTTTTTGAGATGGAGTCTTGCTCTGTTGCTCAGACTGGAGTGCAGTGGCATGGTGTTGGCTCACTGCAACCTCTGCCTCCGGGGTTCAAGTGATTCTCCCTACCTCAGCCTCCCAAGTAGGTAGGATTACAGGTGCCTACCATTGCACCCAGCTAATTTTTTGCATTTCTTAGTAGAGAGGGATTTCACCATGGTGGCCAGGCTGGTCTCAAACTCCTGACCTCAGGCGATCTGCCTGCCTCGGCTAGGATTGCTTTTGAGATGCTTTATTCTGACAAGGACACAGGACTTTTTTGGTGATCAAATCCTAAATTCTAATATAGAAAGTACTTTGCAAAGAACAGAAGCCTAGGAGGTTGCTCAGGAACCTGAGATAAGAGTTGGGATAAAGAAATAGGATTTCATAAAACTAAGTTTTTAAAAAATGGAGTCTGTTTAGAAAATTATAATCATCATTATTTTGGCTAAAAAATGGAGTATTAGGCAAGAAAGTATAATTTGTTCTGGTATGGAAGAGTGTGGAGCTATGAGACAGAAAACTAGGCTTCTAGTACAAAACTAGAAAAATGTGCTAGTTTCCAGTACATTCTGGAAACAGAATGTACTCCGCTAGAGAGATCTTAAATATTAAATATATTACTTAAAATGCTTAAAAGGCTCCTTAAAAGGCTAAGGAGCCTACAGCAAGTCAATGAGGCTCAATTTCCTTGTATTTGAACTTGAATAATTGTTTATGCTCTATGTACCTACATGCTGGTTGAAAAGACTCTTTATAATAAGACAATTTGAAATCTCTTAATCATTATGCAAATATGTTATTATTTTATAGTTGCACAAGAAACAATTTCTGAGAATTAAAGACTTCTAACAAAAAAATACACTTTGCTGCATGCATAAATAGGTACCTTGAAGTCAATTCCTCCTACAAAGATGCGATTAGGGATCACTGTTCCATATCTTGGGGCACTTGTTGGGTTATTCAAAGGCACAGGTGACACAGGATTAGAGGATGGAGATAATGAATCTGTTTGCATCTGATTTGATGTTTGCTGTAAAATAAGATTCTTTTAAACTTTCAGCACTGGGTACAATGCTGTCTGCTTTTGATGCAGACCGAAAACATTTATCTTTCAAAAAAGGGGTCATTTCGGCAAAATACAGTATACTAGACTTTACTTTTAATATTACAAAAATTATAATTGGAGATAAGAGCTTTTTAGAGCAACAGAACTAGAAAACAGAATGTACTCCCCTATAGAGATCTTAAATATTAAAATATATTACTTAAAATGCTTATATCATTATCAAACTATTACTTAAGTATTAAGGGGAATATTAAAGTCATGAAGATGTTTGAGAAAGAGAAAAGCAGTTCCAGTCTGACACAATCAACTAGGCCCTGGTGTTGTTAGGAATTGGCCTGGCACTCACAGCTAGGCTGTGGTGTTCTCTTGTTAGCAGAACACCATCACCAGACAAAGTCACCCTGTGATCTGATGGATCAAGATTAAAAACAAGACCACTTCATAATCATGTTTGAATGCTGACAAAAACAAAGGCATTGCCCAAACCGCAAGAATAACCAAACATTCCCCTATTCTGGATGATAAGTGACTGCTCTTTCTTTATAGTTTTAGTCTCGATCCATTTTTCTTGCCTTTCAGATAAAAGTTAACACTTTCAATCATAGAATTACTACCATTTCCTGACAACATGCATTCCAGAGTAAAGCTCTACTTAAACTGTCTCTAAAAATCACTCAACACAAGCCTATATCCTACAAGTTCTAACACCCTCTGACTGAGGGGCCCTATGGTTTATGTTTTCCCTTATTTGAACAATTAGCAGACCCAACTTTATTAGGTGATGTATGTATTCCTGGTGGTCTTTAACTAATGGTAATTGCCAAGTTAATAAACTCTGACATTCACATTCACCATTTTCATCCTGAAAGTAAAAATTTTAAATGCATTTGTCAATTCGAAGATTGGACTGATTTTGTTAAAAATTATATACTCATAGCTAATAAATGTTTATTCCAAAGAATTAGTTCAGTACATATCCATATGTTCACAATTCTAAATTAGAGGACCTAATTTAAATTTTAATAAATATATATAAATGTGTAAACCTTTGCAGAATGGTAAGATAATATACTTTTAAGGTATAATTGAAAAAAAAACTTGAGAATTATGTTGAAAAGAAACCAATTCAAAAACTTGTGAATTATTTTCCATCTGGAAACACTAAACAGACTTCTGGGACAGTCTAAGATACTAAATGTATGCTTCAAAAAACTTGAAGTAAACTGGGTTTTGTGGCTTGTGCCTGTAATCCCAGGAGGCTGAGGCAGGAGGATTGCTTGAGGCCAGGAGTTCAAGACCAGCCTGAGCAACAAAGCAAGAGCTTGTCTCAAAAAGAAGAAAATAACAAAAAAGTTTGAAGTTCATAATTCCAATTCTCTGAGAAACAAACACATGAAAATTAGTTTCCAGGTAATAGAGTTGTTCTTTTCCAAATTTGTCCTCCTCTTTCTTCTCTGGTCAATAAAACCATAATCCATAAATTAATCTCTGCAAGATGTGTAAATAAATGACTAGGGCAGCAGTGGCAAGTAGGCTATAGGCTAGACCTTATGGGCTCTCTTCCTCCTCCAGTTAAGAAACTATGTACTCCCAATGAGGAATACGTAAATACTTCTTTTAAAACAGAAAAGCCACTGCATTTAATAATTACTACGTTGTAGTTTCCAATTAAAAAAATTGGGACTTTAACCTTAACAGCTTTCTCTCTGGGCACTTGGAGGTTATTATTGACTTCAGTCACTTTGCTCAGTAGGATATAATGCTCAGAATGGGTAATTCTGGGATGCTTAGTATTGTTCAACTGTTGATTTTGTGTTGCTAGAGATAATATAACAGCTCTATGCTCATTTGTTTACAGTGTCAAAATTACCTATTTGCTAAATTTAAAAAACAATTCTTCATGAAATTCTCTTACTGAAAATAAGACGAATAAGATGAACTCATTTGTTCTCAAGTTTAAGTAAGGGACAAACCCCATCATAATTCATTGAGAGAGGGATGAAATGAATGGAAGTAATAAACAGTGCTTTATTTCCAATCTCGAGAAACTAAAAGGATACTCCCTGAGAATAGAAAAACAACATTTTACACTCAATCCACTTCAATCTCCTCCATGCTCTAAGGCTCCTTCCTGGTCTACTGTGGGCTCGCACTGCTTAATTTTTCTCCCTCATCATTTTCTAACGAACGATATAATTTACTTATTATGTTTATTTTCTGTCTCTTTCCACTATTGTGTAATGCACTAGGGCAGAAGTTTTGCATTTTTCTCGGCAGCATTTAAAATACTGACAGTACACAGCAGGTGCTCAATGAATATCTGTTGAATGATCAAATGAGTGAATCGTTTCTTCAGGGCAGATCTGCTTACGATACCCCAAATAGGCTGAGGGCTAAAAAATACAGAGTAATAGCAGTCTACAAAACATTTTAATGTTAAGCAATAGCAAGGCTCAGGTAAAGGCAACATCTAAGTTCATTAGAACCAATTAGTGATACATTTGAGTTAAACAACAAAGCCTGAAATGCCACTAGCAATAATGCCTCAAGTGTTACGGAAGCACTTAGATGGGGACTGCAGTAGGGTTTGAAGCCTCCTCCGCTTGCTAAAACTTCCGGCACTAAAGAGTTTATTAAACTCTCCTCCAAAGCAATGTGCCCTCACTGCCTCCTCCCCTTGAGAATCAACCTCGAGATCTAGCATCTATTTTGCAAACGAAGACAGCAGGAACAGGGCGGGCTAACCGTCGCAGTCACGGCTTCGGCGCTCCTTCCCCTTCGAGGCCAGCAAGTTGAGGCACTGGGAGAAATGGCCGCGGCGACAACTTCCTCGAGTTCTCTCGGGTCATCATGAACTTGGGGACTAACACAAGGATCCACCCCCTCCCCACCAAAGTGCGGGAGGGAAAACAAGGCGAGCCAGCGAGAAATTTTGCCCCGCAAATCCGCCAGTAGAAGTGGCGGGAACCCTCAAACGGCCCTACCCGGCCGCCGGCCTCGTGCGCAGCTGGCCCGCCACCCTCGTGCGGCACTCTCTGATTGGCTGTGGCGGCAGGGCGGGGCGGGGCGGCTCGTTGCCCCTGCCCCTCGGGCCTGTCCTGGCAGCCCTCACTTCCCCGAGTCCGCCCTGACAGGCTCTGACACGCAGGGTGCTACAGGGTCCGGGTCCCACCTAGGCTAAAGCCTGCCCCTACCTCCTGCCCCAGGTCTCTCAGACCTTCCGGTCCTCGCTGACCAGTCGGGGAGTGGAGGCGTCGACCGCCCTAGCAACTCCTTGCCTTGGGCTGCTGGGTAGAGTTCGGCCGGAGGGAGCGTCAAAGATGCTGTCGAGCCCAATTTCGGCAGGAAAGTAGTTTATCTGCTCGGACTCTGCTGGGTGCCAGGCTGCCCGCCACCTCCAGAAACATCCCCGCCTGAGGTTCCCTAGCTCGTCTACACCCAGTCCAGGCCCCGTGGCGGCGCCTTCCTGACCCCACGACACAGCCAGACGAGGCCTGCGGGCGGACGGCTCCTCGCAGTGGTCGCTGGGGCACCTGGCCACGTTTCTTCCCAACCAGATAGCGAGCGTTTGGGGTCTACACCTTGCCCTTCCAGGCCCTGAGGGACGACAGGCTCCACACTGCTCCTTCTCCCTGCTACCGCGGGCCCTGGGGCCCTGATCGCCGTACTCACCGGCCTGGCCTCGGTTTCCATCTTCCTCTCCCCTCTTCAGAGACGACCGGTAAGAGAAACGAAGTTTAAAGTTTGAAACCACCTTCACGCCAAGGCAGCAGCGTGCGTATCCTAGCTAGGACACTCGCCCCCTAGCGGGGAGGGCGGGGGTGGCAGCTGCAGGGGAGCAGGCTCGGTCCCCGGCCCTGAACCTGCCACCTGGCGGGTGGGGAGGAGCAGACGGCGTCGCCTCGGGTGGCAGGCGGCGGTGCGGGCGGGCGCCGCAAGCCGGAGAGGGGCGCGGGCGGGCGAGTTTCGGCTGTGGCCCTGGTACTCCGAGCCGGGGCGCCTCAGGGGCAGAGCGCACAGCACAGCGTGGCGGGCGTGGGGCGTGCGGAGCGAGTGCTCGGTTCTAGGACCCCACTCGCCTGCTCTCAGACGGCTGGAGAAGAGAGAGCGAGCGGTCAGGCCAAGCTCCATGCACCGCACGCCTTCCCCTATCCTCCACTTGAGAATAGTCGGCCTCTGGGACTGGTGGGTTTCGAGAGATTGAGGTGACCTTAAGGCTTTACTGAGGTGGAAGAAGCCGGTTGACCGGTGACTTCCGAAGACTGGTGTAAAGCGAAGAAAGTTCCAGAGTCAAACTCCGACCCTCGGGGCCTGACACGCCAAACTCGGGGGCTCCCGAGAAGGCGCGGACGCCGCTCTGCACCTGTTGCCGCCGTCACTCATCCCGCCGGGCGGGCGGGGCCGTGCGGGTGGCTTGGTCAGGACTTGCCGCTCAGCCCAGTCGGGCTCCGGTGCCCCGCCCTGGCTCCGCTGAGTGCCTCCAGCAGCCACACAGCGCCGAAAGGGGGCCCGGGATGAAGCCACCCGCGCGGTAGGGGGCGACTTAGCGGGTCCGGGCTCCAGCAGGCAGCCTTGGGATCTCCTTTGAAAGAAGATTGCTTTGTTTTTTAAATTAATGAATTAACTAATTATTTTTAATTTTGAGACGGAGTCTCGCACTGTGGCCCAGGCTGGAGTGCAATGGCGCGATATCAGCTCACTGCAACCTTCGTCTTCTGGGTTCAAGCGATTCTCCTGTTTCAGTCTCCCGAGTAGCTGAGATTTACAGGCCCCCGCCACCACGCCCAGCTAATCTTTGTATTTTTAGTGGAGACGGGGTTTCACCATGTTGACTAGGCTTGAACTCTGACCTCAAGTAATCTGCCCGTCTCAGCCTCCCAAAGTGTTGGGATTAGAGGCATGAGCCACCACTCCCGGCACGGAGGCTCACTCTATCGCCCAGGCTGGAGTGCTGTGGCGCGATCTCGCTCACTTCAGCCTCAACCTCCCAGGCTCATTGATCCCCGCACCTCAGCCTCCTGAGTAGCTGGGACCACAGGCAGGCCCACGCCACCATGCCTGCATGAAAGAAGACTGCTTTGTAAAGAATATGTATTTCTAGTAGGTAGCTAGAATGATTACAACTGAATAAACTTATAGTAATGATTATCGTTGTTATTATAGCTGCCATTTATCAAGTACTCACTTTGTTTCAGGCACAATGCTTTATGACCAGTATCATTTAATCTTTTCATTCTCACAGCAACCTTTCAGATAGATGCTCCAATTGTCGCCATAGTATGTGATGAAACAGAGATTTGGGGGATGAGTAATTTGGTCATGATCTAAAGCTGCAGGAGATTTAACCCTGGGACCCCACCCCGCTGCCGCAGTTCTTGATCTTAACCATTTTGCCATATATTTTTAAAGAATCAGCAGTAACAACTGTTAAAAGTTATACCAGTAATAATTATTGTACACGCTACCATAAAAGTTTGACTTTGGTTACTTTGTCTTCAAGATAGAGAATTAAAAAAAGAGTGACTATATTAATTTTTAATTTGTTCAAAGATTAGCTCTTCATTTTATTTACCCAAAATAAAATGGGAAACAAATTTTGTATACCTTACCCAAAGAATCCTAAAAGTCATTGTACATTTCTGTATGCAATAAGCTCATCTTCTCAGGTTTAAGTCTCTGTGGAAATAGAGAATACAAACCTATTTAGATGAAAATTCATATTCTAAAGTATGATAATTTTACTGTCGAATCCCATTAGAACTGATCTTTGGGCATTTTTTTTTTTTTTACCCCCAAGACTGTTGATGGATTTGGGTAGATGTTACTATCCTCTTTTGCCCAAATATTTTTTGACTAAAACCACTTATTTTCAAGGACAAAATTCCCTTAAAAAAACGTATTCAGCAGTAGGTTTTTAATCTGACAAAAATTAACTTAGGGAACACTAACTGTATTTCAAGGCTGGTGTTGGGTACTATAGGGATATACTCTGTTTTCAGTATGGCAATTCTCTATTCTGCTCCTTACTATTAATTCTTACACCAAAAGGAATGTTCAACTTAAAACTTGGATAAATCACATAAAATTATACAATGCACCCCAATTTAGTAGACACTTAAAGAGTTCCTATTCTATGTAGTACATAATGGAATATAATATGGGAGATATGAAGATGAAGAACAGGGGTGTCTAATCTTTTGGCTTCCCTGGACCACATTGAAAGAAGAAAAATTATCTTGGGCCACACATAAAATATACTAACCCTAATGATAGCTGATGAACTAAAAAAAAAAAATCACAAAAAACTCATAATGTTTTGAGGAAGTTTATGAATTTGTGTTGGGCCACCAGTTGGACAAGCTTGATCAACAAGGTTAAAACTTTTTTCTCAAAGCATTTTAAATCTAGAAGGTAGAAAAAACTAATTATTCAAAACAGTAACTATAAATAAATATACTTATAAGAAAATAAAATATAAGCATGACAGGATAAGTGATAAAAAAATTATGATCAATAGTCTTTGGGAGCACAGAGGATAACATCATAAAGCACAGTGTCCAGGGCTAGGTAATGGCATCATCAAGGCTGGAGTGCTGGTCTGGGCAGAAAAATTGAGGGAAAAATACTGACCCTGTATCATGTGCCCAACGCTGGGCTAGCCACACTCTTTTTAAGTGTTCTCTCTTTTTCTTCATTTTTCTTTTTCTCTATCTCATTGGAAACCTGAGTCTTAGGCAAAAGTGACTCTCGTGGTTGCATTGCTAGTAAGTGGTGGATGTCATTTCCAAAACTTAGTTTCATTTGACTCCGTTGTTCAGGCAGGGTGCACTCTGCCATGTTACTTATACTTTGTGGCAATAAAGAGAATTTTATTCTGGAGACCTTTGTAAATAGGGGGCCACTGAAGATGATTGAACCAGGAAGTTGTATAATCAGAGCCAAATTTTTGGAAGATATTTTCATATCGAAGAGTTTTTGAGGGACACAGACTGGAAACAGAGAATTGAATTTGGAGGAGAAAACAACTCAAGTGAAAAATAATGGGGACCTGAACAAAGGTGATAGGAGTGAGAAGCAAACACTGGGAAAGGGTTAAAGAGATACCAGTGAGGAATTGAGACTGTTGGGCATGAGTGATGATGGAGAGGGATTGGTGAAACTCATTCAGAAATCTGGCTTCACATATTAGAGATGCTGTTTACCAAGATAAACATGAAAGTATAGCACATTACAAATTGCAAACCTAAATATCCCATTTTCTTAAGTTTTCTGCCAACTTCCCAATGTTTCTCATCTTTTTCCTTCACACAATCTGTTCAGAACATAGTCTTTGTTTCAGGGATTTACCTAAACCTCCCCTTCTTGCTTGCATTCCCTAGCTGGCAGTTCTTCCTTTCTTGCCTCTTGAGTTTTCTAACTTCAGATTGTAGCTCCTCATATCTACTTCTGGCTCTCATTTTCTTGATAACCCTTTGGATGCATTCTCTAGTTCATAGATGTGAATAACCATTGTGTGCCTCCTGTGGGGAGGCTGTATGCTATGGCATGGGATACAGCAATGATTAAGGCCTAGTTCTTGCTCTAGTTGCAAGACCTAGAGGCAGCCTGTGTGGTCTAGTGCAAGAAGCAGTTAAGTAAGTAGAAAGTTTATACATTCATTGTGCTAAGCATGGCAGTAGAAGAGTTGCCAGGTACAGAGATAGCCTAGACCAGGGAGAGATTTAACTTGATAGATGAAACAACATGAAAATATGTGTTTAGAAGATGCCTTTGTTTCCATTTCATTTTTATCTTGTTTCCAGGTCTATAAACGTATTGCTTCATTTTGGAGGATTGTAGGTACTTTCTTTTTCTCTGTAATGGTTGGATGTTTGAAATAGGAGAGGTGAGGGACACAGTTTTAAAAAAAATCTGCCTAAGGAAGCAAAGAGGACAGCTCAGATATTTTCTTCTACAAGGAACACAACACCTACCCTTGGAGAGGGTGTTACAGAGACAAAGACTAGAACAATATTTGATTTATTGGATTTTTTTGGTAAAAATTAGTTCATTTATTTGCTTATGCTGTTTACTGTGAGCACTACTTAGATATAAGAATATACAATATAGAACCTACTGCATAGCATAAAGTATGAACTCAGAAAATATCTGTAGCATAAGGGAATAAATGAATGGATAAGCCTTACCTCATACCACACTTTATCCAAGTCCCCACTATTTTACTCTTACTTTAGACACTTGGACCCTTAAGAGGCTCACCAGATGGATTATCCTCTAATCCTTATCAGTAGAGTGAGGTCAGATACTTACTTTTTTGTCCCTAACTCCCAGAAGGACTTTTGGACATGTTTACCTGTAAAGGAAAGTTTTAGTTGTGATGCTTAGTAACAGGTGGCTTTTTTTTAATAGGATAAAAACGAGGAGACTTCTTGGTACTTCAGACAGCCTAGCTCATGGCTAGAACACAGCTGTCCTTCTGGACTACTATGACATCCTTCTTAAGAGTGAAGAACAATTAATTATTGCCAGAGAACCATTTTCTTTGTTCTTTTCCCCCTCAATGGATATGTGGATTTTAAATTTTAATTGTTTTCTCCTGATTGATTTTCACATTAGCAATTTATGAGAGAACAGATTCCTTTTCACTGGCGCACTGTAAGTTCTCACTCTTGGAAGCTTCTGCCATCCCGGTGGTATGCGAATCTAAAAAGCTCACTGGTTGGTTCTTTAACAGCACTGATGTTCCGTGGTTCTTTTCTTTTTTTAACTGATAAATAAAAATATTTTATAAATACATAGTTGTGTATATTTATGGGGCATAATGTGATATTTTGATATATGTATATATTGTGGAATAATTAAGTCAAGCAAATTAACATATCCATCACCTCATCTGCTTATCATTTTTCTTGTGGTGAGAACATTTAAAATATACTCTTTTAGCAATTTTGAAATGTATCAGTAAAACTTATTCATTCTATTTAAGTAAAATTTTGTACGCTTTGACCAATGTCTTCCCTTTTTCTGTTTCTATAAGTTTGACTTTTTAAGATTCTTTATGTAAGTGAGATCATGCAGTATTTATCTTTCTGTGCCTGGCTTATTTCACTTGACATAATGTCCTCCAGGTGCACCTATACTGTTGCAAATGACAATATTTCCTTTTTTATAAAGGCTGAATAGTTTTCCATTGTGTACATATACCACATTTTCTTTACCCTTTCATCTGTTGATGGACACTTAGGTTGCTTCCATGTCTTGGCTTTTGTGGATAATGTGGCATTCAGCATGGGAGTGAAGATATCTCTTTGACATACTGATTTCAGTTTCTTTGAATATATAAACAGAACTGGGATTGCTGGATCATTTTTAGTTTTTTATATTTTTAGTTTTTTGAGGAACCTCTGTATTGTTTTTCAAAATGACTGTACTAATTTTCATTTCCACCAACTAGGCTTCCCTTTTTTCCATATCCTCACCAATCCTTATTATCTTTCACCTTTTTGATGATAGCCATATAACAGGTGTGAGGTGATATCTCATTGCAGTTTTAATTTGCATTTCTTTGACGATTAGAGATGTGTGTCAGGTCTTACTCATTTTTGTACACTGTGAACTTAACCCTGTAATGACACATAACAGGCATTCAATATTTTTTTCTCAAACTATTGAGGAAGAGCAGTGGTACCCCAGGGATATGGGAACAAAACATTAGAGCTCATATTTTTATTTATCTAAATTGATAAGAAGTAAATCAAGCTTTGCTGATGTTTGATATGTAGATTCCACTCTTACCCTTGCTTGATTCACACATGGGTGATGTGTGAATCAAGCAAGGGTAAGAGTGGTATCTACATATCAAAAGATATTTTGAGGGAAGATTGGGAGTTCTAGAACATGGAGAAGTTGGCAGCTCATGGACCATTGCCTGGTTCATGAGTCCAGTTAAATGAATTTTAAATTATGTTGTGTTAGTTCGAATTACACTAACTCAAGATGGATGCATGGCTTAAATATTCCAGAGAACATGAATCAAAGATAATTCTAGTGAACATTTCAAAAACTGCAGAGCTGACCCTTCTCCTATTCTTACTATAAGCATATCTCAGCCACATCATGAAGTAAAAACAATAACAATATTATCTTATAAGAAGTTTACTCCCCAAAATTGCCTTTTTGGAATGTAGACGTACATCTTCTTCTGTAGACAGCAGATGATCCTAAATGGATATTATGTCTTAAGATATTACTTTAAAATGTTTTGCTAATGGTGATGGCCTTATACCACCATTAGCTAATATCTTCATCTTCTTAAAACTTTTTTTGTGTGTATGTTTTATAATATGCATAAACACTAACATAGAGACATAGTAAATAATAGATACATAAATAATTATCTTCAAAAATCAACAAGCATTTGCAAACAAAATGTGTGGAAACTCCTACAGAAGAGCTTGGTCCTCAAGATCTTCTTTTCGGTTCTCAAGATCTCCTTTTTTTTTGTTTTGTTCTAGAAAGTGGAGGAAATACACACTTAAAAAGGCAGACACTTAAAAAGATGTAAATATAGTACACTAGATATAAAAGGTATTAATGGAGAATAAATGGTAACTTGAGGGTTTTGGAAACACTTTCTGGAAAAGACGATGTCGGAACTGAATTTTGAAGAAGGAATAATGGTTAGTTCAAGGAAGAGAGGTGGGAAAGGAATTTCATATAACCAAGATGTGAAAGCATGAAAGGCATTTAATATTCAGTGGATTTCAAGTAGTCTAATAGTCCTAGAGTATGAAAGAAGAGAAGTGGTATAGCTACAGAGGATTATAGGGATGTAAATAGGAGCCATGGCCACATGTGCCAAAGAGCCTGGACTCTATTCAGCTGGCATTGAGAAGCCAATAAAGTTTAATAGTGGGAAGTCAGATTTATACTTTACATAAATCCCTTTAGCTACAACATGGAGGGAAAATGGATATTAGAACATAACGCATGTTCACTGTAATCAACTTGATTCGTATTGGATGGGAATCAGGACAATCCAAAAGTAGACTGAAGTTCATGTAGAAATGTGATATATGACAAGAAGGATAATTGTATTCAATGAGGAGACAACAGATTATTTAATAGTGTTGGCACAAATAAACATTCATCTGGAAGAAAATAAAAATAGACTCCCATCTTATTTTAAAAAATTTGTTTGACACTTATACACACACATAAACACTTATATAAATATATAAACCAAATTTAGAAATAAATTACAAACAGACCAAATACATAAATATTTTCAAAAAGCAGTAAAAATATCGCAGGAAAAGGTAGGATGTACATCTACAATCTAGGGGTGGAAACTGCATTTTCATCAATAATAGAGACACAAAAATTATAATAGAACAGATAGACATATTTGATTCTGTGAAAATTAATATAATGTGTAGGCAAAAGTTTCCATATAGTTAATAAAGGATTGTTCTAGAAAAATAATGTAGATGACATGATAAGGATAATATTTACAATTTGATGGGTGAGTTCTCTGGGAAGCATATGGAGTTGGGGTTCAAAAGGTTTATTGGGGATAAAATATTTAGGGGAAAAGGGAGGAGCAAGAGCAGCCACCACACCTGTTACAACCTGACTAAAAGCCAAGCGGGAGCTGTGGAGCAAGGATGTATGTTGGGGGAGTCCTGTAATGGTGGAAATGGAGAAGAGCATGCCCTCAGCTATCACTGCCTCACTTATTCATTGGCCATGGGCTGCCCGCAGAAGAATATTATGATCTTGCTTCAAATTTGAGGTGGACCCTGAATAAGTGAATAGCTGTAGGCTGTCAGTGAACCATACTCCTTGCAGCTGAGGACTGAGTACTTTATTGTAGCAGGGTCTGGGTCTTGTAACTCCATGTTTGCCACAAAACTCTTACAAGTCATGAGAAAATGTCATTTGACCCAATAGAAAATTGGGCAAAGCACATATATAGACAATTTACTGAAGATCAAGACCAGATGGCCAAGAAACACTTGAAACAATGCTTAGTAATTTGAAAAGTGAAAATTAAAATAACAATAGAATATAACTTTATACCTATAATAGTCACAGAAATTAATGAGAGCTACAATACTTTTTAAGGTGGAATGTGAAGTATTGTAGTTCTTTGGGAAAGCTATCTCGCATTATCTATTAAAGGTAGATATACCCCTTAGACTCTAAATTTGACACCTGGGAATCTATCTTATAGAAATAATACCTTTCGTTCAGAAATATGTGTATAAAAATGATTTTTACAGCATTGCTTGTAGTTGTGAAAAACTAGAAATAAATTGAATACCCTAAATAGGGCAATGATTGAATGAATTATGATATATTCACACCATGAAATATTATGAACTTATTTAAAAGAATGAATTAGTAGCTATTGCAGAAGAGGTAGTGGGATTTTTACTAGCTCTTATTGAATGAAAAAAGAAAGATGCAGAGGAGTATTGTATTAGTCTGTTCTCACATTGCTGCAAAGATTCTGAGACTGGGTAATTTATAAAGGAAGGAAGTTTAATTGACTCACAGTTCAACATGGCTTGGGAGGCCTCAGGAAACTCACAGTCATGGTGGAAGGGAAAGCAAACATGTCCTTCTTCACAGGGTAGCAGGAAGGAGAATGAATGAATACCCAGTAAAGGGGTAGGACCCTTATAAAACAATCAGATCTTGTGAGAACTAACTCATTACAGTGAGAACAGGTTGGGGGAAACTACCCCCATGATTCAAGTATCTGCACCTGGTCCCTCCCACGACATATGGGAATTAGGGGAACTACAACGAAAGATGAGATTTGGGTTGGGACATAGTCAAATGATATCATTTCACCCCTGGCTCCTCCCAAATCTCATGTCCTCACAGTTCAAAATACAATCATGCCTTTCCAACAGTTCCCCAGAATTTCAGCTCACTCCAGCATTAACTCAAAAGTCCAAGTCTGAAGTCTCATCTGAGACAAGGCAAGTCCCTTCCTCCTGTGAACCTGTAAAGCCAAAAGCAAGTTTAGTTACTTCTTAGATACAATGTGGGTACAAGCATTGGGTAAATACACCTGTTCCAAATGGGAGAAATTGGCCAAAATGAAAAGGCTACAGGCCCCATGCAAGTCCAGAATCCAATAGGGCAGTCATTAAATCTTAAAGTTCTCAGATGATCTCCTTTGACTCCACATCTCACATTCATGGCACACTGATGCAAGAGATGAGTTCCCATGACCTTGGGCAGCTTGCCCTCTGTGGCTTTGCAGGGTACAGCACCCCCTCCTGGCTGCTTTCACAGGCTGGCATTTAGTGTCTGTGGCTTTTTCAGGTGCATGATGCAAGCTGTAGGTGGATCTACCATTCTGGGGTCTGGAGGACAGTGGCCCTCTTCTCACAGCTCCCCTAGGCAGTGCCCCTGTCAGGACTTTTTGTGGGGGCTCCAACCCCACATTTCTCTTCTGCACTGCCCTACCAGAAGTTCTCCATAGGGCTCAGCCCCTGCAGCAGACTTCTGCCTGGACATCTAGGGGTTTTCATACATCCTCTGAAATCTAGGTGGAGGTTCCCAAACCTCAAGTATTGACTTTTGTGAACCCACAGGCTCAGTACCATGTGGAAGCCACCCAGACTTGGGGCTTGCACCCTCTGAAGCAATGGCCCAAGCTGTACCATGGCCTCTTTTAGCCATGGCTAAAGCAGCTAGGATGCAGGGAACCAAGTCCCTAGATTGCACACACCAGGGGGACCCTGGGCCTGGCCCATTAAACCATTTTTTCCTCCTAGACTTCCAGGCCTGTGATGGAGGGGCTGCTGCAAAGGTCTCTGATATGCCCTGGAGACATTTTCCCCATTGTCTTGGCAATTAGCATTTGACTCCTCATTACTTATGCAAATTTATGCAGTGGACTTGAATTTTTTTCCAGAAAATAGATTTTTCTTTTCTACTCCATTGTCAGGCTGCAAAACCTCCAATCTTTTATGCTCTGCTTTCCTTTAATCATAATTTCCAATTTCAGATCTCTCTCAAGTTCAAAGTTCCACAGATCTCTAGGGTGGGGCAAAATGCCACCAGTCTCTTTGCATAGCAAGAGTGACATTTACTCTAGTTCCCAACAAGTTGCTTATCTCCCTTTGAAACCACCTCAGCCTGTACTTTATTGTCCATATCACTGTCAGCATTTTGGTCAAAGCCATTCAATTCTCTAGGAAGTTCCAAACTTTCTTACATTTTCCTATCTTTTTTTTCGCATGCTCTAAACTGTTCCAACCTCTGCCTGTTACCTAGTTTCAAAGTGGCTTCCACATTTTTGGGTATCCTTATAGCAGCACCCCATTCTACCCATATCAATGTACTGTATGAATCTGTTTTCACATTGCTTCAAAGATACTACTGAGACTGTTAATTTATAAAGAAAAAAAGATTTAATTGATCACAGTTCAGCACTGCTGGGGAGGCCTCAGGAAATTCACAATCATTGTGGTAGGGGAGGCAAACATATTCTTCTTCACAGGGTGGCAGCAATGTGAATGAATGAGCACCCACTGAAGGGAGAAGCCCCTTATAAAATCATCAGCTCTTGTGAGAACTAACTATCATGAGGATAGGACCGGGGAAACTGCCCCCATGGTTCAGTTATCTCCACCTCATCCCTCCGACAACAAGTGGGGATCATGGGAACTACAACTGAAGATGAGATTTGGGTGGGGCACATCCAAACCATATCAAGTATGTATAAAATTATCTCTCTCCCTCATTTTTTTTTGTTAAACAATGATGAAATATACTTTGTTTACACACACACACACACACACACACACACACACACACACACACACGAATGTTAACTTGAGTTACCATGCAAGGAGTAGGGAGGGTTGATGTGGGTGGAAGAGGGAAGATATGTCCAAGACAGGCAAAAGAAAAGAATAATTTGTACCAAAAAAGCATGCATATAATCTCATTATGCTGTAATTTCTCAATCTAATAAGAAAGGCAGAATTGGGGCTTGCACAGTTTGCAGTAAAGAGATAAATGAAAAAAATAGGTCACAGAAATGGAAATCACTCTTTGCAATTTTATTGGATATATAAAAGTTTTTAGTTTGTACCAGTTTACTAGATGCCAGAAATATTTACTGGCTATATAAAAATCAAACAGTATCCAGCCATATGAATTGAAAGCATGGTTGTGGAAAGCATAGGACTTCAGTAAACTTACATATCTCTATCACTCAGCAAAGGCGAGATTATATTACGGTGACGAATGACCCTCAAATCCAAGGGGTTTACAGTACAGGATGCTTTATTGCTCATGTTGCATGTCTGTTACAGATTGGTTTCAGCTCTGCTCCATGCCACTTTCACTCAGGATTCAGCCACTATCTGGTGAACAATTAATCTCAAGGCTTAGAACAAGAGATCACAGTTAAATTTATACTGGCTTTTAAAGCTTCTGCTTAGAAGGGGTCTCTTCCACTGGTCAAAGCAAGTCATATAGCTGAGCCCACTGTCAATGGGATGAGGATGTATAACCCTCCTTGAGGGAGGATCAGTAAACATTCCCCAGAGTATAAAGATCTGCTTTATGACAAAGAGTGTTAATGAAGTGTTTCTGTGTGGTCACACTACTCAATGTTATTAATGATTGGTGGGTGGTGAGAATTAAGATGAGAAAGAAGAGGAAATACCTATGCTACTTTTTATAATTAAGTAAATGTTATTTTTTTTTATCCACTGGGTGTTAAGTATAAAGACACTTGTTTTGACCTTATTTTTTGTTTCAATCACAGATCACAGACCATCTCATCACATTTTCAGAAAACAAGCAAAGTAAAACCCCTTTAATTCATATTCTGAATATAGGAAAATTATGATAGGCAGAAGGGCAAAATTTTATTTTAACTATGTATTTTATTTTTCTGAATTTTAGAATTCACATCAGTGTGTTGATGAGAAATGTAATGATCATCACAAATCAGAAAACGTATTCCTTCCTTTATAAATTATAGTATAAAAGAGTACTGTTTTGTGCTTTTTTGCCCTGAGTTTAAGTATTTGCTTGTCAAAGAATCTTTCAAGTAGATTTTGTCTGCAGCTATCAGTTTAGTTATTGAAATTTCATTTTGGTTAGGCCAAAATTTGAAGAAACTGCTGCAGCCTCTTATTACACAAAATATACAGTGCTTCTTATTCGTTATTCCATTTCACAAGTTAAATTTCAATCCTTTGTTGTTGTCTAATATTTTGGATATTTCCTACAACATACTTAAAATTTCAAAAACAATTGTAAGATTATCTGAATTGTTTCACCAGTACAATTTATATAGAACAGTGAATCGCAAAAGTCCCAAGTGTGGTTCAACAGCTGTTGCTCCTCTGCTGTGGGCTGAGAAGAGGCAGTTGTATCCATGGTGACCTATATGACTTAGTGAGAGTGGGAACTGCGGGATTCTCACAGGGGTTAATGACAGAGCAAACGCTGGCAAGCCAGCTTTCACCAGACATTTGGTCTCAAATGTTTCTTTCTTTCTTTCTTTTTTTAAAGAAAGGGTTCACTTTTTCTAGCTCCTCATTTTGTAAAGCAGACAAACTTCGTATTGTGCTTAACAAAAGAACTATATACCTGAAAACTAACTCTGAAAAAAAGGGCTTACAAAAGAAACTATACTTTATTTTTGTCCTATATTTTAATGTAAATTATGCATTTTTATTTTGTATTTATTCAAATATTGCACTCTGCTTCTTCCTCCCAAAAGGTTTAAGGTAGACTAGAACAGAGGCATATCAATAAGGTCTATAAAATAGGCGTAAGAGTCATATACATTATGAGTGGAGAAAAGAAGTGCTTTAGAAAAAGAAATATGACTGTAGTTTCTTCCAATGGGCCCTATGACATTAAAAAGCATTAATAAACTTCATACCTTGGTATAAGTCGGAGGATAAAAATCCAAACACTATCATGTAGGTGATTTAGATTTGGGGAATGTACCTGGGATTTGGGGGCTGGAAGGGAAGAGGAATCTATTGTATATTCACTTATGCATTGAAAATGTCAGGCATTGGGTGTATATCTGGTTTGAAAAGTTTTCTGTCATAACCTTATACCTTGAAAAGATCCTGGTTGTCAAATAAAACAGACAAACACATTTTCATGGAGGCCTTATTTGTGCCATTTCAGTGGTACTTTTCATAAGTGCTTCTGGCTTCTGTGTCAGTAGGGAAAAGACCCATGACATGAGCTCCAACTCCAGGATCCATGTCAAAGTAAGTTAATACATAGAAAATAAATCAACACTGTCTATTTTTAAAAGACCTTTGCCATGCATAATACAGGCTACTACCAGATGATTGGCCTGGAGCTACTGATAGTGTCTTAGCCCAGGGTCTTCATGGGGTAATTCCTGAGGGATTGGTGTTAATGGACAGAGGCCCAGGCATTCTGCTCTTCTGCAGACAGTAGAGGTTTCTCAACCTCTGAAAGAAGCAGCAGTAATCAGATATTGAAGAACATCGGCTGTAATTAAAGATTTCTTAGATTTATTGCCTTTCAATATATTAAAGATTTATTAAACTGGGGAATCTAGACCTATTATAAGCAATTCATAACTTCTCATTTTTGTAGGACTGTTATAATGGAGTACACTTTACTTGTTCTTTGAAATAAGATTAGTTATTTTTATGTTTTAGTTACTGAGATTTCATATTTAATTCCTAATATGTGACAAAGGAATAACTTTCAAGAAAAAAACTTGAATTTCAAAGAGGTCATATATCAAGTTTTGCTTATCTTTTATTGACTTGTATGTATTTACTCTACTATACTATTCACTCTACAAATTGCAAATTCTGTTTTCTTGAGCTAGCAAAGCAAAATGATCACCATGTATATTGGGGAGGACTATGACCAAATATAAAGATGCATGCAACTCAACTGAAAGTGCTGTATGTCCTTTTCTTTGAATACATGCAGTGCATCTTTTAACATATCAGGAGACATGTCTCAATATAAAAATACTTTTCTTACACATATGTGAATGAGATGATAAATGTGTTTTCTCACGCACTAATGAATCAGTCATGTTGATGGTCCATGTGATGACATAAAGGTCATGCTGATGTTAAGAGAAGAGGTTGTCCTGGTTAATGTGAGTGGTTCCAGATCTGAAGGAGTGGCTCTTCATTCTCCAAGACAGCTACTGGACTTGTATTTTGTGAGAGCTTTAGGTACCAGGAAGAACGCAAGTTTTGAAGTCACTAACTTGACCTCAAATCCTGGTTCCTTCACTTCCTAGTTGGCTCTAACTTCAAGCAAGGAACTTGACCCTTTTGATCCTCACTTTTCTTATCTGTGAAGTGGAGATCAGAATACTACAGAGAGGATTATCTGGTACATAGAAAGCAGTTATTAAAGAGAGAGTTCTTTTCGCCCCACTATGACTTCCTGGTAGTATATAGAAAGTCTTAATATTCTCACTGGGTTTTTCTCAGGCCCAGGTTTCTGGACTTCCCTGGTTGGAAGGACCGTATTGACATATCTAGTCTTTTAGTCTGGTCTAGGTATTTTCAGGACTGCTAGACCTTTCTTAGTTCTTATTGGTTGTCTTTCAGGCTAATTCTAGATTTCAAGTAATTCCAATTTAAAGTGCCCTTCTAAGATTTATAGCTGCTTGCTCTGGATCTGTTCTGATTTCTGCTCTAAAATGGAATTCTAGGATCCTTGAGGATGAGAAGTTCTACCATGCAGACAGTGACAGAACCATTTTTCTTTATCAAACTGATTATTTTATTTAATCACAGGACTGCAAAAGTCCTCTGTCCATAAATATTTATTGAGAACTTATTCTTTTCCAGACATAGTTCTGGGAGCTGGAGATACAGCAATGAATAAAATTGCAAGGTCTTTCTGCACATGGAGATTGCATTTTACATTTAAGTGAGGCAGAGACAGGGGGAAAGTAAAACAGAGTGTGCAAGTAAACAATTCCATGGAAAAGACAGTTTGTTCACAGTGATAAAATCTTGTGGGAAAACAAAACAGAATAATATGAGTGACATGGCATGCGTTGAGGGTTTGTAGGGGCAACTTGAGATTTGTAGTTTAGAGAAGGCCTTTCTGATGTAGTAACAATTGAATTTCCTGCTTGTTACTATTATTCACATATTGCCTTCCCACCCCTGCTCACCCCCAAATTCCAATCTGCCAATCTAGCAATTGTCACCATGACCTGGTAAAACGTTGGGAGGGAATAATTATAGGTGACAGTTATTTGGAAAGAGGGACTGTTAATGCAGGGGTAGAAATGTGCCCATGGCTGCTGACCTAATTGAATCTGGCTAGTTTCTTCTCTCAGTTTTTGAAGTGGATCCACAAAGCAGACTCTGCTCCTGGATAGGCACAAGTACACAGGAAGGGTTTTTTTTTTAAATTTTTTTTTATTGCAAACATGATTATCAGGAAAAGCCTGATGCTTTTGCTGGAAGACAATAATATAAAAGACTTGCTAGATCAGGGTCCAACTAATTTACCAAAGCAGAGTAATTATGGACAGAGGCTCAGAGCAAATGAATCAGAGGGGTGTGTGTGTGTGTGTGTGTGTGTGTGTGTGTGTGCATGCTTTCACATGAGGGTGAGAGGGAAGGATGCCAAGGAAGAGAAAAGAGTCCAACTGGACATTGTCTAGTTGAAAGATAAAACATTTTGCAAATTATATGCTATACTTTCTGGCCTGTTTTTCTTTAAGATTACTGACCTTGAATATTTGTTAATAAAGTGATGCTAATTTTAATATTTGTAAAAATATATTATTATCATAATGGTATACAAATATGTAGGATGAAGAATCTTTAAATGATATTAATATCCTGTAACAAGATAATGAATGAGATAAAGGCAGTTTTACATTTTTCAGAGGAAAACCCAAGATTGGAACTTTTATTAGAGTAACAAAGAAAAATGAAGCACTGACACTGTAAATGACAGAAGTCAAATGTAATGATAGTTGAATATCAAAGGAAAAAATGATAGCCTAAAATAGGATATATTTGTGAGGATAGCAATTAAAAATATGTCCTATATAGCATAGATGGGAATTCCTTGGACTGAAGGAGATGGAAGACATGTATGGTTGTTTTAAGTCTGTGTATACACTTTTATTTTCTTCCTCTAGTCTGTGCGTTATAAAGGCATATGGGCTGAAAAGGAAACTTTTATTGGGTTACCCCTCCTGTCTTTTAAAGATCGGGGGAAGAAGTCTTTGCTGTTAGGGATGCAGTTCTCAAAATCTCACTAGAGGGTGGTGTTGGTTTTAAAACCAGAGGTCACTGCTACTCTTTATAGTACATTCCTTACTAGGCTGTATTTAGGTTTAAAGAAAAGGTGAAGTCAAGCCTTCTCAGTCTTACCTAGTAGTTGGTAAATGTCAAATCTGAAACCTCCCAAGTGCCCCTTCCAGTTCTGGCTGGTTGTAGCTCAGAGGAGACAGATAAAGTAGTGAAGCTTAATTACCAGAGGAGTTGGGTGGCAGATTCTAATTTCGGCTCCTGAACTAACTGGTACACAAGGCTCCCTGGGCCTTTGTCACATCTGTAAAACCAAAAGGATGTCCTAGTTGATACCTAAATCCCCATACATCTCAAAAATTATGAGATTCAAACAAAATTCTTGGTTTAAAATGCTGAATCATTTCTCATGCTCTTGGCCAGACTAAGGAACAAGTAAAATCTCAAATTATTAATCTATTAATAATTAAGATACAATGTAATGTTATAAGTGAAGTTTAATATAGATTCTAATACCAAAGAAATTTAAAATTAAAATGCCACGTCTTTTGTCTTACCAGGGAACCTTAGGGCCACGGCTTGCATCTGAGCATTCTATGGATAATTTCAGTGACTTAATGCATCATCCAAAGATCTCTCCCTTGTTGGTCGCCAGCTTACTGGAAATGAGCAAAACATGTTTTAATATAGGATTATATAGAGAAGGGAGGTTGAACCATTTTCAAATAGGAATGTTTTAGAATAGGGACTAAACTCCCCACCTGCATTTATCTGACTTGGATTTTATCTGTGCTTTGTTAAGTCAGTCTTCGAGGGATTTAGTTGGTTCAGTTTCCTTTCGCTCTCATCTCTTTCATTTAACTCCCCTTCCTTGTTATATTTACTCACATTGCAGAATGAACTTAGTATCCTTTCCTAGAATCTGAAGCAAATTATGGGACTTCAAGATCCCAGTAACCCTAGTCTATCTCTGCATGGACTTGACTTCTAAGAATTGGCCCGAGAGCCTGCAATTAACCTTTGACCATGCGAAGCTTCACTCCGTCACTCCAAACGCTTTGGCATTCATACTCAATGCCCTTTTTCCTCCAAATCGCTTTGTTTGGCAGAAGAAGGTTTCTTTCCCCTAACTCTTTGCCCCCAACCTGGATTTGTTGCGTCTCAGGCTCGTTTCGCAAAACGAAACTTCCCAAAATATACACGGAGCGCCTCCGGGTTCGCACACGCGTGCTCGCGTACACCCTGGCTCGAGTACACGAGCCCTGCTGGGCCGGCTCCCAGTTGCAGAACACATTCCATTCTTCGCGCTTGGGCACACCCCTCCGTAGTGAGGATTGGTCGGGACGAGCCCCCTCGGCAAGGCGAGGCTCCTAAGAGGCCCAGACGCCTGCCAATCCCCACGGGCTGTCAAAACAAGTCTCCCTCCCTGTCACAACAGAGCGGAGTGGAGGCCGCTGCCGCCGCCGCCGCTGCCGCCGCCGCCGCCGCCGCCGCCGCCGCCGCACTTCCTGGGACCGCTGCGCTGCAGTCTGCGGGCAGGTGGAGGGTGCGCCCGGCCGCAGTCGCCCGGCTCTGGCCCCTCACGAGTTGCGCGTGTCCGGGCTCCGGAGGCCGCCTGGCTGGGCGCCCGGTGCCTTTTGTCTGGCGCAGAGCCGACGTTTTCATCACATTTCGGATACCTCCCTCTCTTTTTCGCCTCTCCTTCTGCCTCCCGCTCACGTCGCCTTCCCACTCCCGCCACCGTCCCCCGCCGGACTGCTAGCCACCTGGACCAAAGCCAGAGGACATCTCTGCCCGAGAGATGTCTCCTCTCCAGAAAGTTGCCGCCGCTGCCGCTGCCGCTGCCACGGCCACCGCCGCTGGGCGGTGAAACAAAGTCTGGCGGGGCCGCCTCCCGGTACAGGAGCGCACCGGTGCCTAGCGGCTGGACTCCGCTGCCCGGCGTCCCGCCTCCCTCCGGGGAGCCCGAAACGCGCCGGCCCATGGCCGAGGGCGCGGCCGGCAGGGAGGGTCCGGCGCCGCCTGACGCGGCGGGGGGCGAAGACGACCCCCGAGTGGGCCCGGATGCCGCCGGGGACTGCCTGGCGGCGGCCCCTGGAGGCCGGATGAGGGACCGTCGCAGCGGGGTCGCACTGCCGGGCGCCGCGGGGACCCCAGCCGACAGCGAGGCGGGCCTTCTGGAGGCGGCACGAGCGACTCCCCGGCGCAGCAGCATCATCAAGGTAAGCGAAGCCGCGCCGTTCGGGGAGCGTGGCTGTGGGTGATGGGTGGGCCGGGGACCCGGGCAGGATGTGCGGTGTCCGGAGGCAGCCAGGCTCGGCATTGTTTTCTCCCATCTCCTTCAACGCCAAACCTTCCTTCCTCATCCGGAGGTTCTCAGACTCAGCTCTCAGCGGTGAGACGCACAAGTGACTTTTTTCTCCCTGACAGCAGAGGAAAAGTTCCGCTCTGCGTCTTTGCGTTCTGATGGATGCTTTCCCTCATTTTCTCTGCAAGCTTCATTAAACCGTTGTTGGAGGGAGGAAGGGAGAACTCATGATAAATGCAGACCCACCGGTTAGTTGTGCATTGCTTTCCAGCGAAGGGTTAGCTTTTCCTGTACAATGAAGAAAAAGCATAGGTTACTCTCAAGTGAAAAAAAAAATCCCCTCTAGACTTAAATGATCCCTAAATCCCAAGACATGTGAACTTTCCCAGTAGGCAGGCAGAGTTTTGAGTGGATCCTGCACCACAATAAAGAGCAAATGGAAGAGCCCAGAGTGTTTGAGCTGCAGAAAGCACAAACGGAAAGCAATCAATCCCCCAAGCATTATCCCTGGTCCTTGTGGTTACCACCACATCCAGGGAAAACGCTTCCTGACCCGCTAATCACCTCGCAAAATTTCTCTCCATACATTTGGCAAGGAATTTGTAAACCTCTAACCTCCCCTTTCTCTTTCCATCTTCCTTGCACTTGGGGCTATTTTCTTCTGTTTGAGATTTCCTCTTTCAGGAGCATGACTTTGGGATAAGGTTATTTGGGTAAGAATCCCGAACAGGCTCTTGAAAAGGGCTTCATTGTGAATGTATGTGAGTAATCAATCATATGCATGTCAGCTTAAAATTGATTTTGGTGGAGCAGTCAGTATAAAACTATGTATGTATACATATAAGTATATATATGTGTGTGTGCATACACACACACACACACACACACACACACACACACACACACACCCCTCAATGACAATGAAAGATGGACTTTTATTTACTATTGAATTTATTGGGTGCACTAATACATTCAAAAACTCTGTTCAAGGTTAAGCTGCGTGACTAGTACGTCATGCATGTTCCAAGCTCCCAGTACCAGTCTACCTAAGACTGACCACACGATGTGACTCCAGTATAGTCTTTTTCCCAACACTGACACATGGAAGTTTAAAATCAGTGAAGAGGTTTCTATATTAAGAGTGGGTGGTAATTAGAAATGACTTGTAGTAGTTTCTGTTATCTTGTGGCTTTTTGATTGTGTGAAAAGGAGTGTTCTATTTTGGGTGTAAATTTGAACAAAGGGAAATTACCATTTTGCTTTTAACCCACAGGTCAGAAAGCATACTGTTTTGAAACTTAAAGAAATCACAATTAGGAAACACATACATTTTGGATTCTACGATATTGATGCTACATGTTGTCCTGTATGTGTAAAACAGGCACTGCAAGAGACTTTAAAATATATAATAATAAAGAGAAAAGGGCTCTATAATGTAAAAATCAAAAGCAATGGAGTATAAGAAATATGCAAATTCTTGCAACTGAGTTTGCCACTGTTGAATGGTACTACGCTGGTTTATATTCTCAGAAGGGTCATTGCTGAGTAATGGTGCCTCTTGTTTTGAAGTTTCTTCTTGTGACAAAAAAGAAGGGATGCAGCAGGGTATTAACTTGATTTCCCCCCTATTTAATAGTAAATGCAATTAACATTTTGTAAATGGCCTTTAAAATGAAAGATATTTGAAAATAAAGTGAGTTATTCTGTTAGGTTTTATTGAAAAAGTAACACATACCTATAATTTAAAAAATCAAATGTTGCAAAGGAGTGTGAAGGGAAGACCCTCAGACACTCCATATTCCCACTTACCAAGTCCACCCGCGTAGATGTTAACACTTTCTTATGTATGTTTCCAAATATTCCATGCATATGTAAGCATGTATATCTATACATATCTATGATGAACTATAGCAGCTCCTGATTTATACAAAACAATTTGGCTAGAGTTTACAACTTTAAACATTTTTGAAGCCTAGAGGGTAGTCTAAGTTGACTAAGATTAGGTAATTGACTAAGATAAGGTAGTCTTAGTCAATGTTGACTAAGATTAGTCAACATTGTGTTGAACAAACTAATCTTCAAGGATAATCTGGTAGGTCTTTGGTGGGCAGCATTCATTGGGATCTGTTCCCAGAGGCCTCAGCTCCCTTCTAGGGGTAAAAAGTCAGGTGGTAGGCTCTGTTCCACTCCTTCTCTGAGATCAAGAACCATTCTGTTGACACTCTTGAATCTGCTGCCCTGTGGTTTGCTCCCTTTAGCATAGTAAAAATGAGTTTCTAAAAAAAGTCTAGATCATATAGGAAATACATAGCACATGTTCTATATTGAGAGAAAATGCATTTTCCACAGTTTTGCCAAGAGTTTTTTTTTTTTTTTAATCTGGCATTGAAATATACACACAAAAGAAAGGTTTTAGTACGTTTTATATTAATCAAAATATTAAATGCTGTTCCAAATAGCTATAGTGCAGTAATAATTGATATTCATGATCATAACACTGAGCCACTGAAAGGTTGGGAATCATCAAATATTAAATTCTTTTCAGCTCAATTTAGGATATTGTTTCAGACTAGTGCTATCCTGGCAGAAAACAGACTGTCTTGTATATTAATAAAAAGAATGTTTTCAGTAAATTCACTCTCCCTAATTTGTGAAAACATGTGTTTAGTTGAGAAAACAACTTCCTTCTGAGTTGATGAAAACAGTGACAACATTTATCTGTATGCATCTTCAGAAGTTCTTTCTACTGTCATTGTATTTCTTCCCCTCATATAACCAATCCTGGGTTTAAAAACATTTAATGTGAGAATTAAACAAAGTTTTCTTTAATCTGTCTACTTTTTCTTATGTTTATGGTGTGATTGTTTCAAAAGCATTGACATTGATAAATGCTGCATGTTTTTTTGGTAAGTGCATTGTTATATACCACAATAATGCAATAGAATTCATTTTAATTTATTCTTGATGACTTGTAGTTTGAAATGACAAGTCAGATACCACAGTACTGATAATGTCTAGCAGTTGTTTACTATTCTGTATTTGAATATATTTCTTATTAAGAAATAAGACCATTTATCTATCTGGTACTTGATATCAAACATATATTTAAAATATTTAACATTTTAGATTATAGCTTATAGTTCTATAAATCTGTAATGTTCTGGAAATAGGAAGCAGCATAGCTTATTTACTATATTAGATGGTGGCAACTGAACTATATATGTTTTTTAAAATAGCAGTTGATTTTTCTTCCATTGTATGTAACACATTGACAAGTTCTACTTTTTTCTACTTCCTTTTGTTCTACTTAAGAACAAATTTTCTAGAAAAGGAAGAATAGAAATCGTCACTTGGCTCTCATGAACATGGGTGTAGGGGATGAAGATGGGAGTTGGGAATGAGGTGCTGAGACCTGCCCTGGAGCAGCTACTTGGGTGTTGTTCATGTCTCATTATTTTATATTACAGTGAGTCCCACTCCATCATGTCCATTGTGGGCTGGTATGGTGAATTTCTGAGCTGCAGCCTTAAAGATGCCTCTTGGGTACCAGGTGACCCCTATCAAGATTATGGCTTTCCTCGAGGGGCAAGAGGGATGCAGTTCACATTAAGTGACTACTACTATGAGTCAGGTACTAAACTAGGAGGTTTTGTAAATTTCTATCACTTAAACTTCACAGGAAACTCTAAAATAGGGAAGGGAGGCACAGAGAACTACTGTTAAAATGTGGAGTGATAACTGAAAGCCATGTCTGCTTAATTTCAGAGTTTGTGCTCTTGGGCTGGCTTTCACATGCAAGAAGTCCACAATCTATGAATACTTTCTAGGTTAGAAACAGCCTGAACACGTAAGACAGTGACAGAAGAGTATGCATTTTAGGTCCCATGGTTTGTGGGGTAAATTATCTTTTCTCAGCCCTCTTTCCCCCAGTTCAGAAGGCTTGGAGCTTGGTGATTCTAGAAAGGGACTGCAACCTTTTCCGTCTTTGGCTATTTTGTTAGGAGTGTGCTGTACTTGAAAAGGCAGAGCATTCTGGCAGGTGTTCTGCTTGGTGCAATACATGGAGCTGACACCTGTTGTTTTACCCTAGGCCCACTTCCCCCATGCCCCTGCAGACAGTGGAGTCTGTGAAGCATTGTATTCTCTTTTAGGCTGATACACAGATGGAAGAAATACCTGAGTAATAGGAATATATATTATCCTATGGGAGTAAGAAAATGAGAAATCTTCATTTGGAGCTCTGAAAGTGTGTGTTTTTAAAAATAGAGACTGTTACAAAGGGAAATTAAATATGATTAAAAATCAGTTAAAAATTTTAGGCACCCTATGGATTACATAGGTGTTTATAGATTGACCTTGGAATTAATCAACATTTATAGATTTTATTCTCTACAAATCTGTGTTAAAAGTTCTAAATAACCAACTTGTGGATGGATTTTGGAAAAATAACCAGATTGTACAGAGGAGCTGGCCAGCCTTTACTTTACTGTAGGGGTTGCTGAGAGTGTGCCCTGGTGGCTTCAGTTGCGGTTCTCCTACTGAGATGTGATTCAGTTGCATGAATGGCATGAACCTCTTAAGTAGATCTGGTTTATGATCCCAGCAACTTCAGTTAGAATATTTACATTCTCTCACATTGCCATAGTAACATGGTCACATTTCACCTTAGAAGTGGTTGCTTCTAATTGCAGTGCCTTTCTGATGTGATTTCTTATAGTACCTCTCAAGAAAATTAGGAATAAACTTTAGGTAAAGAGCCTTGTCATACTTTGATGAAAGGTTTTAGAAGTGTCTGTTGATTAGTGTTTGCTACTACTATTAGAATTTACAAACTTTGTTTTCCCTTTTGGAAAATATATTAAAGTGAAAAAAGTGGAAGTTAATTACATAGCCATTGAGTGGTTAAACATGCTTTGTGATTGAGACTGAATAGTGTTTTCCCAACCTTTCCCTTTTTACAATGGAGAAAACAGGTAATTAAATTTTGTACAGTAAAATGTCAATTGAACATTTATTGCCAAATAACACCTCAGGCACAGCAGGGCATTATGAAAAGATATCAGGAGACAGCCGACTTTACCTTGGTTCTACTGAACAAGCAATTCATTAACTACTTCTAGGCAATGCCAGAGCAAACTAATCAGGCAGTGGCCCAGGCAGTAACTCAGTGAAGGAATTGCGGCAGTCTTCTCTGCGCCCTCACTCAATTCTGTTCAGCTTTAATAACTGTGAATATTAAAAATAACTCCATGTTCAGGAGCAATGTCCAAACTGAGATGTGCTTAACACTGTATATATATATATATATATATATATATATATATATATATATAAACTATCCAACTTTAGATGCCTAGATAGAACTAAGAGGCAGGTTCTCAGGACCAGTAAATGAGCCATTGGTTATAAGAAGTGGGGAGAGAATCATTGTATTGGACTTTAAATAGAAATCTAAGGTAATAAATCAGTAAACTTTATTATAGTGAAACTGGTCAATTTTGCAAAATCTTGTATTTTGAAAAATGTTTTAATAATTAAAAAAGGTTTATTTGCAGTTCCTTAACTCTTATTCACCTCTGCATCCTAGTTTATCTCTGTATTCCAGTTTCTGTAATAGGAAACAATAGACAGAGTTTATTGTAATTAATAATTATACTAAACTGACAATAACTATTAGGACCAAATGGCCAACTTCTGTAACAACAACATTCAGTTTTACGTATTGGCACGTGTATTGTGTATTTCAGCTAACTTTTGATGGCAACAAAATCATAGTATGACAAACTATTGGAATAGCCCCTTGGGTTTAAAATTGGATTTCATTTGTAGTTTTATCTGTAATATCTTTTGTGAATGTAAGAGAGAAATATAATCTAGTTTATTTTAAACAGTGCCATTTAAACTCAGTTTATTAATAATCAATCTAGCATTACTTTGAGAAAAGTAGGATTGTATACAGTCAGTAGAAAAGAAGCATTATTTATATTATCATTCTCACTCCAGAAAGAGGGCAAGTTAATTTTGAAAATAATACAATCTATCAAAATATTGTGTGTAGTTTCCAAATATTTCTTAATTTGTATTTCTAAATTTATGAAAGTATGTAGCTATTATAGTCAAGAATATTGTGGTTTTTTTTTAACCATACATCTTCATATTCAAAAATTTAAAATACCTTTGAAAGATGATATCTGCTTTATTAATTCTTATGCTGACCTTTTTCAAGAGCCTTTAATTTATTAAAATTTTTACTTCTTTTCTTTTGACTTTTATTTTAGCTTCGGGGGTATTCATATGTAAGTTTGTTACATGGATAAATCACATGTTGCTGAGGTTTGGTGTATGAATGATCCTGTCACCTGGCTTGTGAGGATAGTACCCAATAGTTAGTATTTCAACCCAAGTCTCCTATCCCAGTCTTCTCCCTCATGTAGTCCCCAGTGTCTATTGTTCTTTTCTTTGCGTTCATGTGTATTCAGTGTTTAGCTACCACTTACAAGTGAGAACACGTGGTATTTGGTTTTCTGTTCCTGCATTAGTTCACTTAAGACAATGGCCTCCAGCTGCACCCATGTTGCTCCAAAGGACAAAATTTGGTTCCTTCTTATGGCTGTGTAGTATTCCATGGTGTACATATTCCACATTTTCTTTGTCCAGTCCACCATTCGTAGACACCTAAGTTGATTCCATGTTTTTGCTATGGTGAAGAGTGCTGTGAACATACAAGTGCATGTGTTTTTTTGGTAGAATGCTGTGTTTTCTTTTGGGTACATACCAAGTCATGGGATTGCTGAGTCAAATGGTAGTTCTGTTTTAGTCTCTGACGAATCTCCACACTGCTTTTCACAGTGACTGAACTAATTTACATTACCGCCAGCAATGTATAAGTGTTCCATTTTCTCCATAACCTCACCAACATTTGTTGTTTTCTGACTTCTTACTAACAGCCATTCTGGTTTGAGATGGTATCTCATTTTGATTTTGATTTACATTTTTCTAATGCTTAGTAATGGTGAACATTTTAAAATATATTTGTTGGCTGCATGCATGTCTTTCAAAAGCCTTTTAAAAGATGCCAAGTATGTAAATACTAAGCCCAGACAATATGTACAAGCAGGCAAACTTGTATTATTTGCATGGTACATATCCCAGAAATAGATTGTGATGCTACTGAGTATTTAGAAAGCAGAGATACTCAAATTCAGAACACCTTCTCTGTGAGACATTCTCTGATGTGAGGGAGATGGATGCACAAATAAGGCAAAAATAGACCAAAGAACACTTTAGTGTTAGCTGGGACCAAAAATGCAATGTAGAACTCTAGAAAGCTAGCTAGACCTGACCATGTTGTAGGCACTTTTCCCTAAGGCCCAAATGACTTTAAACCAAGGCAAGCCAAACAGCCTGTATATTTAAAGCCCACACCCTACTCTCAGATCTGACAGCTGATGAGGGTGGTCTAATCAGGGACACACCCACTAGGGCCGGATAATAAGGAATCAGGGACACAGTCAGCAAGGGGAGAATATGTTTCCCCTCTAAGCCTCCCTTGGCTTAGGCTAGGTTAAAGTCTGGCTCAGAAAAAGGGCAATGGTGTCAGAAGAGTGATGGCCCTGCTCTCCTATGGGTCAGCCCGGATTGTTGGGTTGGGCAGGAGAGAGAGCAGATGATGCTATGTGCACTCTGACCTCTCTCTCCTTTGAAAGCTTCACCCCCATATATAACAGCTTATCAATGTCCTTAAACTTGCAGTTTCTTAATCATTGGTGATGACTAATTTTTGGAAGTGGGGATAGGGATGGAGGTGAGGGAATGGAGCCTCGTGCTTCCCCTAGAGGCATATATAAAAGACGCAAAGTCATCCTCAGCATTTAGTGAACTCCAGCTTTGAAATATTTTGGAATTATTGATTTCATACCATAATTAAATATTATTTGTTTAGAAATATTATTAATAGTAAGTAGCTTTATTTTTATGTTTAACCTAATATGTAAAACACTTAATAACATCTTGAATTGGTTTTCCTATTGATCAATTTTCTTTATAGTAGTAGCAAATACTGATATGGTTTGTATGATGAGTCTGGCATTGTTTTGAGCATTCATGTGTATCAAATAATTTAATTCTCACAATAATCATATGATATGAGTATTATTATTATCTCAATTTTTACAGATGGAGGGATGTTAAGTGACTTGCCTAAGGTCACATAGCTAATAGCAGAGCCAAGAAGTGGGTCTAAATTATCTAGTTCCAGAGGTTGCTTTTATTCTTTATGCTATATATTCTCATTCTCTAAGACAGTATTGATTTAAAGCTTAGCTGGTATGGATGAAAAAGCAGGTTTTTTATTGTTATCTTAAACACTAAGTTCAGGTGGCAAATCAAAAAGAAACAATTTTTAAAACAGTTTTGGGAAACTCAAGGATTTCTTCAGTATACATTTTTTTCTCAGTTTCATAGCCTTTCACATAAATTACCCATGACTTTACATTAATATTGCATTCCATTTTCTATTGACAGGAGTGGGGCTCCTAGTAATACAAGGATACCTCGTATTATCACGCTTTGCTTTTTTGTATTTTGCAGATATTGCATTAAAAAAAAAACAAATCGAAGGTTTGCGGCAACCCTGTGTTGAGCAAGTCTACTGGTGCCATTTCGTGTTTCACTTCGGCAGCCTGTGCTCACTTTGTGTCTCTGTGTCACATTTTGGTAATTCTCACAGGATTTTTAACTTTTTCGTTGTTATTATATCTATTATGGTGATCTGTGATTAGTGATCTTTGATGTTACTATTGTGATTGTTTTTGAGTGCCACAAACTATTTCCATATAAGACTGTAAACTTAATTGATATGTGTGTGTTCTGACTGCTCTGCTGACTGGCCGTTCTCAGTGTCTTTCCCTCTCCTTGGGCCTCCTACTTTTTGAGACACAACAATATTGAAATTAGTTCAGTTAATAACTCTATAAGGGCCTCTAAATATTCAAGTGAAAGGAAAAGTTTCATGTCTCTCACTTTAAATCAGAAGCTAAAAATGATTGAGCTTAGTAAGGAAGGCATGTCTAAAGCTGAGATAGGCTTTAAGCGAGGCCTTTTTTGTCAGTTAGCCAAATTGTGAATGTAAGGGAAAAGTGCTTGAAGGAAATTAAAAGTGCTATTCCAGTGAGCAGACGAATTATAAGAAAGCAAAACAGCCTTCTTGCTGATATAGAGAAAGTTTTAGTGGTCTAGATGGAAGATCAAACCAGCCATAACATTTCCTTAAGCCAAAGTCTAATCCACGGCAAGATCCTATCTTTCTTCAATTCTATGAAGGCTGTTAGAGGTGAGGAAGCTGTGGAAGAAAAGTTGGAAGCTAGCAGAGGTTGATTCATGAGGTTTAAGGAAGGGAACTGTCTCTATAATGTAAAATTGCAAGGTGAAGCAGCAAATGCTGATGTAGAAGCTATAGCAAATTCACCAGAAAATCCAGCAGTGATTATTGTTGAAGGTGGCTGCACTAAAAAGCCTCAAATTAGAAGATGTCATCTAGAACTTTCATAGCTAGAGCAGTTAAATCAATGCCTGGCTTCAAATTTTCAAAGGACAGGCTAACTGTCTTGTCTGGGGTTAATGCAGCTGGTAACTTTAAGTGGAAGCCAATGTTCAATTACCATTCTGAGAATCCTAGGGTCTTTACTAATTATGCTAAACCTACTCTGTGCTCTAGGAATGGAACGACAAACCCTGGATGACAGCACATATGTTTATAGCATGATATATTGAATATTTTAAGCCTACTGTTGTAACCTACTGCTCAGAAAAAACATTCCTTTCAGATTATTACTACTTGTTGACAATGCACCTGGTCACCTGAGAGCTCTGATGGAAATGTATAGGAGATTAGTGTTTTCATCCTGTTAACATAGCATCCATTCTGCAGCTTATGGATCAACAAGTCTTATTATTTAAGAAATACACTTCACAAGCCTATAGTTACCATTGATAGTGATTCATCTGGTGGATCTAGGCAATGTAAATTGAAACCTGGAAAGGATTCAGTATTCTAGGTACCATTAAGAACATTTGCGATTCATGGAAGGAGGTCAAAATATCAACATTAGCAGGAATTTGGAAGAAGTTGATTCCAACCTTCCTGGATGAGTTTGAAGGGTTCAGGACTTCGGTGGAGGAAGTCACTGTAGATGGGGTGGAAATAGCAAGAGAACTAGAATTAAATGTGGAGCCTGACGTTGTGGCTGAATTGCTTCCGTTTCATGACAAAAATTGAATGGATGAGGAGTTGCTTCTTATGGGTGAGCAAAGAAGTTGGTTTCTTTAGATGGATTTTACTCCTTGTGAAGATGTTATGAGCACTGAAATGACAACGAAGAATTTAGATTATTACATAAACCTATTTGATAAAGCAGCAGCAGGGAGTGGACTCCTATTTTTCAAGAGAGTGGACTCCTATTTTAAAAGAATTTTAATTGTGAGTAAAATACTATCAAACAGCATTGTATACTACAGATAAGTTTTTCATGAAAGAAAGAGTCAATAAATGTGGCAAACTTCACCTTTATCTTATTGTAAGAAATTGCCACAGCAACCCGAACCAACCATCATGCTGATCAGTCAGCAGTGTTCAAAATGGAGGCACGCCTCTCCACCACCAAAAAGATTATGACTGGCCAAAGCCTTATAATCATTATGATTATGGCTAACAATCATTAGCATTTTTTAGTAATAAGGTATTTTAAAATTAAGGTTATATACATTGTGCTTTTAGATGCAATGCTATTGCACATTTAATATACAAATATATAGGGTAAACATAACTTTTATATGCACAGGAAACAAAAAAAAATTTGTGTGACTTGCTTTATTGCAGTATTTACTTAATTGTGATGGTCTAGAACTAAATTTACAATATCTCTGAGGTATGCCTGTGTATTTTTATTCTTTGATTGAAGTTATCTTCTTTACCATGAAGCAAGAGTTTGTGGTCTGATTTTGGTATATATTATATCAGCTAAGGATGGACAATTACTTAATTACTGAAACTGGTTATGAATTATTTTATATTTTGATAGCTTTGTCTATCAATAGATCAATAAAGAGTATTTAAATTTCCAGTCCAAGGAAGTTGTAACTTTCGTTTAGTGGTAGCAGACATGATCCTATATGGTTGAGACTTCCTCCCAGTTAGCTTTGAAGTAGATATGTAGGAGGAACGTGTTAAATGTTTGTTAAATTTCATTAAACTGAAATTCTGCCTGATTACTTAATTTCTTACTTTTGGTAGAAATTCCAAAGACATTATGTAGGAAATGCAAATATATGATTATGTCATGAAATTAGTGCCCTTGTGGATGCTTTATGAAAGGTAATGAAACCATTCTGCTGTGCAGAGATATAGTATCATGGCCAAATGGTACCCAGAAGTTTGTCTCCATAATTTGGAGACTGCTTTGTGTTAAAGGTACAGTCAGCTCTCTTTTGTACATCAGTTTTAATTATCTGTCTGAAGTTATGTTAAATTATTGAAAGATAACAGGTCTTTGACTCTCTCTTGTATTGCAGCACTTACGCAATAAAGCATTTGGTCATATTCTCTTAAAGTGATTTTTTTTCATCCAAAAAGAAAGTGTTCTCCCAAGCATTTGAAACCTAAAACACTTTTTTTCCTGATACGTTCTCATGTTTATTTAGTGTGGGACAAACTAGTTTTGTGATAAATGAAGTGATGTTTCTGTGTGTGTGTGTGTGTGTATGTACTTATGCTAGGTGTATTGGAAGTCAGAAGTCCCAATGGGAGGTAACCTTTATTTTTTTAGTAGAGATGGGGGTTTTGCTATGTTTCCCATGATAGATTTGAACTCCTGGGCTCAAGAGATCCTTTTGCCTCAAACTCCTGAGTAGCTGGAACTATAGGCCTGTGCCTCCACGCCTGGTTAGGTAACCTTTTGATTCCCAACTTTCTTTCCTACAACTGGGAAGGTGGTCTTTATCCAGCAACACTGTCGTCAAAGTAAGAACTGCATAGGGTGTGAGAAGTCACACTCAGAAATGTTAGCCACTAAGTTTGATGAGTAGTTGAGGTTTCTGAAAGGAGTAAAGAGAAAGAGAAAGATCAAGTTGTGTCAGAGGGGAATGAAGTCAGATGGGACCATGCTTATACATGGGCTGAGTAAATGCTTTGACAAATGTCTTTACTTGAATCATTCTGCCAGAAGTTGTACATTTTGGAATTTATTTATTTTTAAAATTTTGATGGTCTTTGGTTCTTTTGGAGAACCTTTTAACTAATGGGCACCTGACACCTTAACACACTTGGCAGTGATGGTTGGACACAAAGCTCTCTGAGTCTAAAGATTCCTGAGAAGAATCAAGGGAGGACTGTTCTGGGTTGGTGGTGGTGATGATTGGCATTAAAAGTAAGCTTTGTCTACTTGGCTATTTTGCTAACCCCAGACCAAAGAAAGTCCAGGGAGATTCTTCATGGTGGCACCTTCAGCATGATAGATTTACCAATAAGGAGAAATGACCTCTGACAAACAAATTATCATAGAAGTCCATGTACTAGGCTGGAAGTAGTTGTGAGTGCTGGAATTAGTCACCACTGCTTTATAAAAGGCTCTAAGCATTCACATACTCAGGCAACTATGACCCTCCCTTCCTTACTAAGAAACTGCCTTCACTACCTTCACTATTTCTTTTGCCCAAACCCTTTCCCTCAGGCTAAATAAGGGGAAAACTGGAAGGGACAAAGTAGACTTGGAGGTAGGGGGGTGGATATGGTTCCTGAAGAAAGCCTAGTCTTTCCACTTATCTCATTGTAGGGAGAAGAGATAATGACTCTTTCTGAGGTTGAGACAGAAAGGACTCAAGTGATAATTCTTTTTCATTTGTTTTGAGATGATGTCTCACTATGTTGCCCAGGTTGAACTTGAACCCCTGGCTTCAAGTGATCCTTCTTACTCAGCCATCCAAGTAGCTGGGACTACAGCACATGCCACTACATCTGGCCAAGAGATAACTCTTGATTGTAAGATTGGACAGATAATGGTGCTGGCATTTAACTGTCTCCTTCTCCACCAAGTCTCCCCATAAGTTTGGACTGTTGCCTATCTGTCTCTTCTTGAAAGACACTGAGTTACTAGACCATCAGATCTCCTTGATGCTGTCCTGTTTGTGGAGAAGAAACTGTAGAAGACATCCAGTCCTCTTGTTGCTGCCCCACTCAAAGAGGCTTCTTGGGTGAAGGGATCCTTGTAACAAAAGGCTGGGACAGGGGCTGGTGAGGGGTGGAAGGGAAAGGTCAATGTTCATGCCAAATCTCCCACACCAGGATAATGAATGTGTAGGGAAGAAGGGCACTATGGTGAATAAGCAACCTCGTAGAGAGTCAGCCTTTGGATGCCTGACTCCCAGAGAGAATCAGTGGTCAAGTTCAGTGTTAACTTCAGGAGTAGAGATAACCAACCCATGGGGACTGCAACATCCCTATGGGGCCATTTTATGGAGAGACTGTGTCTTCATTTATTCATCCTCCAGCTCAAGCCTATAAAGGAAGTGTAGGGGGAAAGAGAAAGGAAGAAGTGGGTAAAATAGACATGCCCCCAGCCCTAGCCACTAAGTGCACCATTCTAGCTTGCTGTGGGGGCTGTAAAATAGAGAAGACCTTGAACCAAACATGAAATTGAAGTTTTAAAATGAAAAAGACTGAATAAGGACTCAAAAGAACCCTTCTAATAATGGAATGGGAATGAAACACTATGGAATCTGAGTAAGCTATCAGTAATAACTGGAGTACACAGAGACAAAGAGGATCTGAAAATGGGTAGTTAGGGGAAAAAATAACACATATTTATACCCCAACTTGGGACTGCTTAATTATTTCAGTTACATTAATATAGAATTGGAGAGCTGAATGGGAGTTTAGAAACCATTTTCCAGTTCTCCCCTTTCATTTTACTAAGCTGGCAGTCTACCATCATTCCCATTCTTTCAGAGAATCATTAAAATGAGATTATTTGTGATAATTAGACAATTTAATTAGAATTGTTTATGATACCAGGGATAGGTAGGGGAGGTTTCTTTCAAGCATTCATGTTATACGAGCACAACGTTGTCAAAATCTTACAGTATCTTCAATTCTTATAACAGCCTGGGAAGAGCTATCGTTATTATTTCTACCTTACAGATGAGAAAGCCAAGGCTCATTAGTGTGTGTGTGTGTGTGTGTGTGTGTGTGTGTAGTAGGGTTGGAGGAAGGCCTATTTTTATCTTCATTTTCTTTTGTTTTCCAAACCTGCAAACTGAAAAAACAAACAATGATCTCAGAATATATTGATCTGGCTGGAATGGAGCTGAGTGGAAAAACAAAGTTAAGGTGGTTCAACCCAGCATTGTTCTCCAATAAAAGCAACCACCATTTATTGAGTTAGGTGCATATATGTTATTTCATTTAAGTTGGAAGTAGGAAGGATCTAAGAAAAAGCAATGGATTTGAAGTAGTTGTTTTGGTACAACTCCTAAGGCTGGGGTTTGGGGTTCTTACTCTTCAAAACTTACATGTCAGAAACTCCACGTATTAGTTTCCTGTTGCTGCTGTAACAAGTTGCTACAAACTTAGTGGCTTAGAACAGCACAGATTTATTATCTTATAGTTCTAGAGTCATTTATTTTGTTCCTGTGTGCATTGTCAGTGTTATGGGGTACGCATGCTAGCCTGTATGGCAGTGTAAGATATTAAAGTAAGAACAAAGCCCAGTTTTCTTAGCACTCCTTATATCAAAATATAATTTCCGTGTAAGCTCAAATCATAGGGAATCAGTTGCAATCTGGTTTCATGGATAATAAGACCAGCTTATGGAATGTTTTTCATTGCATAAAGCCTGTTAAAAGCCAGAAGAGAAAAACAGTACTTTCTGCTGACATTGGGATCAACAGAGAATGTAGTGGGCTTAGTGGCATTAAATAAGATAAAAAAGTTGAAATCAAAATTTAAAAATCCCTAGATGTAGATATAAAATATTTATATGAAATGAAAATTCTGAAGTGGATAGTTTTGCTGTTCTGAACTTCTTCAAGAAAAATCTGGAGAAAGCCAAACTGTGATTTAACTTCTTTATCCACCGTGCCTAATACCTTACTACCTTTTAAAGAATTTGCTTTTTTACAAGCTACAAAAACATTGCTCTGAGGCTTTGTATGGACATTAAAACTTAACTGTGTTTATCTGATTATGTTTTAAATCTATGTTCTTATTAATGTTTTCAATTTTGATTTTAGGTCTTGCAGTTGAAAACGGCATAAGCGTTTTAAAGATCGAGTAGATGATTAAGGTATATTATTTGCCTTATTCCTATAAGGATAATGGTGCTATAACCCATAAGGACTGTCTTAGTAGTTTTCTTTAAGTACTCTTTTTTCCCCCTCTATCATTTGGGTCTTTTCCTTTATAAGCTATTCTGTTTTCAGCTTTCAGGAAGTATATTCATTGGTGGTGATACTCAGCCCTCCCAAGTATTGTTTGCTTCAGATAGTTGTCTTGATCTACATCTGAACTTAAAATTTCACTATAAAAATCTTTTTTAAAGGAGGAATTTAGCTGAACTTCTGAGCTTTTGGAGCAGAGAGGTCTACCCTCCATGTTTATAAATACTTTCATTTGATAGGAGGCTATGTTGCTCTGACAAAGAGATCCCGACACATAGTGGCTCAAACAATATAGTTTATTTCTTTAGTAAGTAACGCTAAGCTGGTTATTACAAACCAGGTAGGTGTCTCTGCTCCATAAAGTAATTCAGGGATTCAGATTTTTTGGTCTTCTTTTTGGGCCACTTCTTAAGATGTTGACTTGTCCCTTTGATGAAAATGGCCTTCTATTTCATAAGAAGGGGGATAAAGAAAGTGAAGGGCGATTAGCTTCTTTTTAAGGAAGTGACCTATAAGTTGCACATACCACTTCTGTTCATATCTCACTGGCCCATTGGCCCATTGGTCATATGACCATACCCAGCGGCAAAGCAGGCTGGGAAGTGTAGTCTTTATCTGAGTGGCCATGTGCTTACATGAAGAATAGGAGATTCTTATTAGTAAAATGAACAAGAGGAGACTGTAAGCTTTTAAGGTTAAAACAGCCATGGGATATATTCTTAATTTGGAGAAGGAAACAAAGTGTTTTGTAATATGAGAGAATCAGTCTTCCGTTTTTGGGTTCACATTGTTTAATCTGGTTATGAAAATAGACCAGAACATTGCTCATGTGCTACTAGGGACTGCTTCTATATCAAGTATGAACCAGTTAGCTTCAAAATGATGTCTCACAGAAATGGGCTGCACTCTTAATCCTGACTTTCAAATGTATACCATATGTGAATCAGAGAGACACACCAAGCAAGAACAATTTAGGATGCCTTGAGTAACTGTTGTGTGCCATACACTGTCTGAAGGATCCTGTGGTGAACTTGTAGGAGAGCCTTTGGAGGTCATTTTGCAGTTAACTACTCTCTAGGGCAGGAACCCTTCTACATGTGTAGAATTGGCTTCCAGTCAGCAGGGAGTTTCCTCTCTCACAAGGAAGACAATTTCATTTTCAGTCTGTTTTTGTTGTTTGAAAAAATTCTTATGTTGAGCCCAAATCAAGTCATTCTCTGACACTTTTCTTAGGCAGTCCTATTTCTACCTTCAGGAGCTATAAAGAGTAAGTTTAAGTTCTCACATGACAGCTCTGGACATACTTGAAGGGAGTTACGTAGGTCCTCCCCGACTTCCACTATAATATAACCCCTGACATTTATTGGTTGCTTACCATGTTCCAGACACTATTCTAAGCACTTTACATGTATTAACGCATACCAATTCTTACTGGTTTTATGAAGTAGGGACTTTCTACCCCATTTTATGGATGAGGAAATTGAGGCCCAGACAGGTTAAGTATTTGCCCAGATTCATATAGTAAGTGGCATGTTCTGATTTGTCAGTGTTTCATTTGAAATGTTGTTCCTAGGCAACAACCCTGGTTGCTATGCCAGATGCACTGTGGTCCACTGTAGCAGACTGTTTTACCTTCCATTTTTTGGATCCTATATTTCTACAAATATAACTATGAGGAGAATTTTTCTTCTGGAAAAAAATTCTTGACCACAGTTCAGCAAAGTTATCTTTATATTCAAGACACTATGCTCCTGAATTTGAGAGGACATGATGAGTTGACCAAAGGTAGGCTTGATATGGCAGCTGGATTCCATTTATATGATGTATAAAGCCATTGTACTTTTCTTCAATAGGGAAGCAATTATAGGTAAAAAAAAATCAGTTAAAAATAGTTTTCTATTTTTTCTTTTAAGAGATGTGCTCTTCCTATGTTGTCCAGGCTGGTTTTGAACTCCTGGGCTCAACTGATCGTCCCATTTTAGCCTCCCAAAGTGATGGGATTACAGGCATGCACCACTGCACCCAGCTTAAAGATTAGTTTCTTAATAACTGTGAAACAATAGAAATAAATTAGGGATTAGGAGAATGGCTATAATTTTCTAGAATTAAGTGCTAGATCTAAGAGGTGGTATAGCACTACCATTAAAAGGCCCTAGAATTGGACTACCAGAATTGGAATACTGATTGTCTATTAACTGTGTGATACTGAACAGGTTACTTAATCTCATTGATCCTTAGCTTTATCATAGTGGTAGAACACACACGCGTGCACACACACACACACATACACACGTGTGTGTATGTATATGTGGTTGGTGGTTTTGGGGAGGATTTAAA
The DNA here is from genome assembly GCA_963574635.1 of Cheracebus regulus. NCBI lineage: Eukaryota > Metazoa > Chordata > Mammalia > Primates > Pitheciidae > Cheracebus > Cheracebus regulus. The sequence goes on from CAUYQU010022497.1 coordinate 61,465, forward strand.
TGAGAGAATTTCTGTAGAGTGCTCATCTAAGTTGTTGATACAAAGTAGATAGTTGATGAATGTTGACTGTTACTATTTGGAAATAGGAAAATAAAATCTGAGGCTAGTTTTGAAAGAATTGTCCGGACTTTTCAGATATGAAGAAAAAGAAATAATGATTTTAAGACTTTGATCATAGAGGGCTTTGAATAAAGTGATATATTTGAGTCATGGAACAAACCTTGTCTTTTGGCTGCCATATCTAACCAGGTTGTAGCTGTACTGGTCCTCTTTCTGGTAATGGGGCAGTTCCAGTGTCTCTGTTCAGATTGGTCATCATTGGTTTTCTCTAATTTCTTGCAGTATTACAAAGAAAAATGCCCATAAACTTTGATTTGGGTTGATATAGTAAATAGTTACTTTTTTTAAGCTTAAAATTTCTTCCAAAAAAGTTTTGTAAACCACCCTCAGTATGTATAATTGTTACTCTTTCTGTTCCTTTTTGACAAACAATAGCACAATTTTTACTAAAGGGTCAAATTTGTTTAAAGGTGGCCTCCACTTTCCTCAAATTACAGAGTAGAAGAATGAGCTTTAAATGAATTCAGCTTCGCTCAATTTAATTCAGCAAATGATTTTTAAGTACTTACCAAATTTGACACTGTATTGTGTCCTTGGTTTTGATCATTCTTTTATCTAAAATTTCATCTTAATGAACCATATATAATGGTTATTTTTTCCTTGCTTCAGGTTGAAATTTTAGAAAAGTCCCCATAATTCCCATCTTGGCGCAAACTCAGACTTAAGAGACACCTAAAACTTTGTGAAGGCATCTGTTAGAATAGCCTCCTCTTTAATTTATCCAAACGGATTGGACCTTACAAGTCAATGACATCTTTGAATTTTGCTTTTTACTGAGCAAAAGGCCTCTTATAGCTGATGACTTCACACTCCTTTTTTTTTTTTACCCTGGAATTATGACCATTTTGGTAAAATTTGCGACTATATACAAAATATGAATTAAAATTTAAGTATTTTAAAAAATCAGTCTATAATCCAAGCACTTTGGGAAGCTGAGGCAGGAGCATCACTTGAGCACAGCACCTCAAGACCAGCCTGGGCAATAGAGTGAGACCTCATTAGTACAAAAAATACGAAAATTAGCCAGGTGTGGTGGTGCATACCTGTAGCCTCATTTACTCTGGAGGCTGAGATGGGAGGATTGCTTGAGCTCAGGAGGTTGAGGCTGCAGTGAACTGTGATTGTTCCACTGCACTCCAGCCTGGGCAACAGAGCAAGACCCTGTCTCAAAAAAACAACAAACAAAAACCATGTCTGACTCATACTCAGATATTCAACATGTTTGTTTAAGTGTCTGTCTTCCTCGTTAGGCTGTAAATTCCTTAAAAGCCAGAGCCATTTCAAACTGTTCAGTTTTGTGGTCCAAAACGATGCTCTGTAAAGGCAGGGGCCTTAAATAAATAATGACTGATCTTAAAATAAAACGTTAAAATTAAGGAAAGGAGTGAACCGTAAAATTGGCAGCTATTACTCATTTTATTATAAGTAATAATTTGGTAAAGGGAGCAATATTGCCTTTTTTTTTCTGTAGGGTTTTTGACCAAGCATGCTGAAAATCAGAGGTGCCTTTGTTTTTTTTTTTTGTCTGAGATGTTTGTCACCTGCCAGGTTCTCCTCGGTAAGACACAAGTTAGTGGGTGCAGGAGGATATAATGAATCTAACATTCTTCTGCCTTTTTCTTTATACCAATTAGACTTAAACAAAGCTTTCTTTACAAAACCATTCTGAAAGAATTGGAATTTTGGCTGTAATCTTTGTGCAAGCCAGTCATGGATTCACTCTGAAATTCAGCTGCTGAATGTCACTGGACCCAATCCTAGCACCACAGTAAAAAAGGGCCAGCGTTCCTGGAAGTTTTAAGGCTACAGGCTCTTTCACTAGAAGGCATAGGCAGTATTCTTTTAGTTAATCAGCTATAACCTTGATTTTGATATTAGAAACTATCCTAGAAACACTGGGAAATTACAGTGTCTCCTGCCAACTCCGTGGAGAAAGGGACACATTTTAGACTTTTCTTGAATCTTCTGTAGCTCCTACAAAGTGTTAAACATGTATTTGATGTATCTCCCACCTCCCACCCAAACTAAACCAAGACAACTCATTCTCTTCTACCTTCCTTAAGGGAAGGAATCTTGCCCTGAGTTAATGTAGTCTATCATTGCTGGGTTCACTTTCCTTAATAGGAACTTAAGTCTTTGAGAGACAGTGTGGGCAGGTAAGAGGACACAGATTTGAGAATTTGATCTTGGATCCTGGAGTCTCACTTTTGCTACTCTCTAACTGTGTGATCATGAGCAAGTTTAAAAATTTTTCTGAGCCTCAGTTTCTTTATTGGTAAAATGGGAATTTTAATGCCTATTCCACAAGTTTGCCATAAGGCTTGCAGGTGAATGATGCAATATATTTGTTGATATATATTTTAGAAGTGTTTTAGGCTGTACCTAAGAAAATGGACTTGACAATCAATTTATCTAGCAGTTTCTCTAATAAAAGCACTTCCCATTGGCTAGTAATGAAAAGTCAGTAATTCTCTAAAACATTTTACGATGGGGTTCATATACTTTCCTAGAAGTTGTAGCCACCAGTATTTCCTTCTGGGAGGATTTTCACCAAGTCTCACAACAGCAGTGGACTAGTGTATGAGAAGCAGTCCTATCGGCTGCCACTGTCTCTTAATCAAACCACGTCTGACATGTATTTAGTCAAATTACCCATCAGTTATCTTGGGATACCTTGCTCACAATAGCATAAGTGAATGTGTGTGAATATGGACTGCATCTGGCATGGGTGGCCTATCATCTACTTAAACATCCTGTGAGATACAACTAAAATAAAAACACTGTTAATTCTTTAGGTAATTATATATAAAGGAATTTCTTAGTCATAATAGATTTTTGACTCTTCAAATATTGAAAATTGAGTTGATATATAACTGATTTATATGTGAGGGTGGGGAAGAATGTGGACCTTGTCTCTTATTATTCAATGTTTTATGTTAAATCTTTAAATGTATACTTAATATCTTTGTTGTTGAGCCAAGGCCATTGAAATTTAACTCTACTAACAGCCTTTTTGGCAATGCTAATCAATTCTTCTTACACTGTAATACATTTGGCAAGTTACTTTTAATGACTGATTCGTTCATTCATCTGTTCATTGATGCTTCTAGCCTTCATGACAATACTATATTTGCAATAGAGAGATTCAAAGGTGAGGCAGACATACATTATGCCCAATGTATTAAAACTATAAGCTCATATAGAATATAGGCGCTGTGACAGAGGTACAATATAGAGCTGAGCTCCAAGCCAGGTGCTTAAAAGTGTTTATTGAATGAGGAATATGCCCAGGCCTGGATATCTGTTTGCTGGGTATTTCCAAGTTCCTAGATTTTTCCTTCTCTGTCCTTCATCTCATGAATAGTACTGCTATCTTCAGTTGTCCTTGCCAGCAATCTGGATGTCATCTTTGGCTCCTTCTCCTCCTCTTCTATCATATCCTATCTATCACCACGTTCTCTTGGATCTACCTCCTAAATAGTTCTCACTGCTGTGCTAGTTCAGGCCACTAGCTTGGCCTATATCACTGCGGCATCTTCCCATATGGTAGTTCCGCCTCCAACCATTTTCTTTTGCCTGACTAATTCTCCAGAATAGTAGTTAGAGTATTATTTCTAAAAGGCAAATCCATTTGCATCATTTTCTTGCTTAAAACTTTTTGATGACTTCTCATTGTCCTGGCAATAATGTGCAGATCCTTTTACATGGTTCAGAACGCCCAGGGCAATGTGGAGCCTGCTTTTTTTTCCATCTCCAATTCCTGCCACTTCCTAACTCTCACATTCCAGCCTATCAGATGACACTGTGTATATATGCATATAAATATGTATACAGGCATAGTGCCCTGCTCATAGTTGCTCAATACATGTTGGCTATTCTTATTTTTCTAAACATGCCTTCTTGGTAACTGGAAAAATGTTTTTAGGAGCATTAAACAATGGAGACTGGAAGGGAGAGAAGCTCAGCATCGACAAGAGGATATAATCTAGGTGTTGGCAGAAAAGTGGATATCACGATAAAGGTTAAAAATAATTAAATCCATCAAACTTTTGAAAAACATATTTTTGGGTTGGTTTTGAAAAATAATTCAGTGTAGCATTAAAAAAGTACTCTGTTGGATCTTAAATTTATCGTTTCCTGAGATTATAATCTAGTTTAGAGAAGTTGCCAGATATTCGTTCTTCAAGATTTACATTGTTTTCCAAAGTCTCCCAAATGGTCATAGCACTGTTGTTAAGTGTTTAGTTGGCTACAGAATTTCCTTAAATTGTGATTTTTAGTCAATGGAATATGATGACTCACAGGGAATGTAACTGTTTTCTGTTTTAGCTTACTGATCTTTATCTTCACATGGTCAAGAGTCCATGTTGCTATAACTCTCACAGATTAGCACATATTTTTTTTTATAAAAGATGAAATAAAATATAATTTTGTTAACTTTTTGTGTCTAGTATTACAAATACTATTGATAACTTGAGATTGAATTATTTAGGTCATGCTTTAGAGAGGAATAGAAAAAAGTTTGCCATTACAGTTTTTTTTCTTGTACTTTTATAATTTGGATTGGAAGATCCATTTTCATTAGTTTGGAGTAAATAGATCTTTTGTAAATATCAGTATTTCACTAGTGTTTATATTAATTGTGCCTTATCTAATAAAAGCATTTGCAAGAGTTTGGTTGGTTCATCTGATAACTGTTGTCAAATTGTTTTGAAATAGTATAAATGTCACATAGAAGACTTATTATTGAGACGTTTTGATGATCAAAATTACCTTTGAGTTCAAAACTTGTTTTACTAACAGTAAAAAAGTACAAAACATTTTGTTTAATGTCTTTGTGACTTGAAATTGTAGTCAAAGTTTTGATTTTTTGCTAATTCAATATCTATATTAGATCACATAGAATTGTTATTTAACATAGGATTTAAAATTCTTATGTGTGGATTATTATAATTTACCAATCAAGTGTGGATTTTGAAAATATATTCAGTAATGCTAATTTTGAAGTTTAGAACAAATCTTTTAAAACTCGTAGCTTTGCAACGTCAAAGGAACTTTTGTGAAAGCATACATATAGTGACGTGAAATGTGCTTATGTGTGCAGAAAACGGATTGCTGTGATCGATTTTATAATTGTATACATAAATCCTTAATTGAATATTTCAATCATTGCCATTTGGGTAAAAGCAAATACTAAAAGTTGTTATGTCCCCTTAGGAAACATATCAAGAACAGATTGAAACAGAATGTCTTTAACTGTCTTAAAACAATTCCATAAATGGTCACCACTTCCTTTCAAAAGTTAGAAATTCTACTGAATCCATTGCAGTTCTTTACACAGGCTGCCAAATGATTGTGTAATTACATGCCATATACCACAAAGCATGATTTATGATGCTATTGTTATGGTGTGCTTACTAAAAAGAATGAAAAATCGTAAGTATAGTATTAGTAGAGGGCTGTAGGTAGGGTTGCCAGACAAAATACAAGGCATGCAGTTAAATTTGCATTCCAAATAAACAGCACATAAGTTTTTAGTATAAGTATAATTTAGGCAAAAATTATTTATTGTCTAAAATTGAGATTTAACTGGGCATCCTGTATTTTTATTTGTTAAATCTGGCAACCCTAGCTGTAGGTGATTGGGTAGACTATAGGTAACAGTAAAGAAACAGATTTTTCTGATGAAACAGAATTTCTTCTTAAAGTTCCTCCAGAATCAAACAAAGAATATCTTGGTTCCCCAGCTAGTGAGTCATATTTGAAGCTAGTACCTGAACTTAGAGAGTAGCCTTAAGAGCCATGCCCTATCACCACCCCTCATATACTGGTGTTTGTGTTAGTGAAATTAAAAGTAATTCAATTCCAGCATTACACACTATTTCATACTGTATTATGTTGAAGTTATGAAATTAACTTATTTAATAAGTTAATTTTTGTTTCTTTTTAAAAGTTAGCTATTTTTGATGAGATTTTTTTAAAAAATGTGGATTTTTGCTAGTCTATTTTAAATAGTGTTTGTTAGTTTAACCAAATGTTTTTGTTTGTTCTATGATTAATAGTGATTTGCCTTTTATTTTCTTGTTAAGGTTGAATTACTGTGTTTGTGCTATGCAACTGGGAAGCAGCCATGGTTTGGAGCGGCACATTGCTCTGCTTGTTTCTTTAGCTTGGCTGGGCTCGGTCTCTTCTGCTGTAGCCATCAATCATCCAGTGCTCTTTGCATGCTATGGGACATATTTTTCTCCATGAGTGACAGTGGTTGCCTTTTATGACTTAGCCCTCATTAATAATTAGGCAGGGATTACATATGAGATCTTGTAATAATTCATGATCTACATTTACTCATTTGTAAGTATAAATAAAGGAAATCTAACAGACACAAAAATACCTTGAAACTGGAACCTCTTAAATATAAAGATGAAAACATCACATCATAAGCTCCGGTAATTAAAAATATACCTTCGAGAATAGTTAAAATGACTTAGCTTGATTTTTAAAAATACATTGCTATCTTTTCTGCTTTAATGGAACCTTTCCTCGTAGGACCATCCAATGTAATACCAATTTAGAACATTCAAAAGCAAAGAACAACACTTTGATTAAATAATTAAAAAAGTAGACTGGAAATTATTTAGAAAGATGATAGGAACTTATTTACTAAGTAATTTATTTAATTAAACATAATGATATTGGATTATAGCAATACATGAATTAATGTCTTTCAGAATTTTTGTTCTTTAATCTACATTTTTTAAAATTTAGAAAACACTGAGAAAGGGTCTAATGAGATTATATTAAGTGATATAAAAGTATCAATTATGGTAATACTTTAAAAATATTTTAGAATGTTTATTATTATTTCAATCTGTAGCTTCAAATGTTCTTGAAATTTCCCACAATAACAATCATACAATTGAAGCATCTATGATTTTAAAGTTTTTTGAATTCTATATTAAAATTATAGAATTTGTAAGAAACCAACTAAATGAGTGTGACACTAAAGGCCATTAAAAAAGTTATGATGGGTGGCTGGCAAGATGGCCAAATAGGAACAGCTCCAGTTTGCAGCTCCCACCAAGATCAACACAGAAGGTGGGTGATTTCTGCATTTCCAGCTGAGGTACTTGGCTCATCTGGGGTGCAGCCCACAGAGGGCGAACCAAAGCAGGGTGGGATGTCACTTCACCAGGGAAGCACAAGGGATTGGGGAACTCCTTCCACTAGCCAAGGGAATCCTTGAGGGACTGTGCCATGAGGAAGGGTGCATTCTGGCCCAGACTATGCTTTTCCAATAGTCTTCGCAATCTGCATACTAGGAGATTACCTCAGGTGCCTATACCACCAGGGCCCTGGATTTCAAGCACAAAAGTGGCTGGCCGTTTAGGCAGACACTGAGCTAGCTGCAGGAGATTTTTTTTTTTTTATATCCTGGTGGTACCTGGAACACCAGTGAGACAGAACTGTTTGTTCACTCCTTTGGAATGGAGGCTGAAGCTAGGGAGCCAAATGGTCTAGCTCAGCAGATCCCACACCTTACGTAGGCCAGCAAGCTAAGATCCACTGGCTTGAAATTCTTGCTATCAGCACAGCAGTCTGAAGTCGACCTGGGACACTTCAGCTTGATAGGGAGAGGAGCATCTGCCATTACTGAGGCTTGAGTAGGCAGTTTTCCCCTCACAGTGTAAACAAAGCCACTGGGAAGTTTGAACTGGGAGGAGCCCAGTGCAGCTTGGCAAGGCCACTGTAGCCAGACTGCCTCTTTAGATTCCTTCTCTCTGGGCAGGGCATCTCTGAAAGGAAGGCAGCAGCACCCCCATCAGGGGCTTATAGATAAAACTCCCATCTCCCTGGGACAGAGCACCTGGGGGAAGGGGAGGCTGTGGGCACAGCTTCAGCAGACTTAAATGTCCTTGCCTCCTGCCTGTGGAAAGAGGAGTGGATCTCCCAGTACAATGCTGAACCTCTGCTAAGGGACAGACTAACTCCTCAAGTGGGTCCCTGACCCCCATGGCTTCTGATCGGGAGAAACCTCTCAGCAGGGATTGACAGACACCTCATACAGGAGAGCTCTGGTTGGTATCTGGTGGGTGCCCCTCTGAGAGGAAGCTTCCAGAGGAAGAAACAGGAAGCAATCTTTGCTGTTCTGCAGCCTCTGCTGGTGATACCTAGGCAAATGGTCTGGAGTGGACCTCCAGCAAACTTCAGCAGACCTGCAGCAGAGGGGACTGACTGTTAGAAGGAAAACTAATGAACAGAAAGGAATAGCATCATCAACAACAAAAAGGATGCCCACATAAAACCCCATCTGAAGGTCACCAACATCAAAGAGCAAAGGTAGATAAATTCCATGAAGATGAGGAAAAACTAGCACAAAAAGGCTGAAAATTCCAAAAACCAGAACACCTCTTTTCTTCCAAAGGAACACAACTCCTTGCCAGCAAGGGAACAAAACTGGATGGAGAACGAGTTTGATAAATTGACAGAAGTAGGCTTCAGAAAGTGGGTAATAACAAACTCCTCTGAGCTAAAGGAGCACATTTGAACCCAATGCAAGGAAGCTAAGGACCTTGAAAAAAGGTTAGAGGAATTGCTAACTAGAATAACCAGTTCAGAGAAGAGCATAAATGATCTGATGGAGCTGAAAAACACAGCATGAGAACTTTGTGAAGCACACACAAGTATCAATAGCCCAATTGATCAAGCAGAAGAAAGGACATCAGAGATTGAAGATCAGCTTAGTGAAATAAGTGTGAAAACAAGATTAGAGAAAAAAAAATGAAAAGGAACAAACAAAGCCTCCAAAAAATATGGGACTATGTGAAAAGACCAAACCTACTTTTAATTGGTGTACCTGAAAGTGATGGGGAGAATGGAATCAAGTTGGAAAACACTCTTCAGGATATTATCCAGAAGAACTTCTCGAACCTAGCAAGACAGGCAAACATTCAAATTCAGGAAATACAGAGAATACCACTAAGATACTTCTCGAGAAGAGCAACCCCAAGACACATAATCACCAGATTCACCAAGGTTGAAATGAAGGAAAAAATGTTAAGGGCAGCCAGAGAGAAAGATCGAGTTACCCACAAAGGGAAGCCCATCAAACTAACAGTGGATCTCTCTGCAGAAACCCTATAAGCCAGAAGAGAGTGGGGGCCAATATTAAACATTCTTAAAGAAAAGAGTTTTCAATCCGGAATTTCATATCCAGCCAAACTAAGCTTCATAAGTGAATGAGAAGTTATATCCTTTACAGACAAGCAAATGCTGAGGGATTTTGTCACCACCAGGCCTGCCTTACAAGAGCTCCTGAAGGAAGCACTAAATATGGAAAGAAAAAACTGGTACCAACCACTGCAAAAACATACCAAATTGTTAAGACCATCGACACTATGAAGAAACTGCATCAACTAACGGGCAAAATAACCAGCTAGCATCATAATGACAGGATCAAATCCACACATAAAAATATTAACTTTAAATGTAAATGGGCTAAATGCCCCAATTAAAAGACACAGACTGGAAAATTGGATAAAGAGTCAAGACCCATCGGTGTGCTGTATGCAGGAGACCCATCTTATGTGCAAAGACACACACAGACTTAAAATAAAGAGATGGAGGAATATTTACCAAGCTAATGAAAAGGAAAAAGACCCCAAGGGTTGATTACAATCCTAGTCTCTGATAAAACAGACTTTAAACCAATAAAGATCTAAAGAGACAAAGAAGGGCATTACATAATGGTAAAGGGATCAATGCAAGAAGAGCTAACTGTCGTAAATATACATGCACCCAAGATAGGAGCACCCAGATTCATAAAGCAAGTTCTTAGAGACCTACAAAGAGACTTAGACTCCCACACAATAATAGCATGAGACGTTAACACCCCACTGTCAATATTAAACAGAACAATGAGACAGAAAATTAACAAGGATATTTAGGACTTGAACTCAGCTCTCGAGACCAAGTGGACCTAATAGACATCTGCAGAACTCTCCACCCCAAATCAACAGAATATACATTATTCTGAGCACCACATAGCACTTATTCTAAAGTTGACCACTAACTGGAAGTAAAACATTCCTCAGCAAATGCTGAAGAATGGAAATCATAACAAACAGTCTCTCAGACCACAGCACAATCAAATTAGAACTTAGGGTTAAGAAAGTCACTCAAAACCTCACAACTATATGGAAACTGAAAAATATACTCCTGAAGGAAATTAAGGCAGAAATAAATAAATTATTTGAAATCAGTGAGAACAAAGACACAATGTACCAGAATCTCTTGGACACAGCTAAAGCAGTGTTTAGAGGGAAATTTATAGACTAAATGCCCACAGGAGAAATCAGGCAAGATATAAAATTCACACCCTAACATCACAATTAAAACAACTAGAGAAGAAAGAGCAAACAAATTCAAAAGCTATTAGAAGACAAGAAATAACTATAATCAGAGCAGAACTGAAGGAGACAGACACATAAACTCTTCAAAAATCAATGAATCCAGGACTGATTTTTTGAAAAAATTAACAAAATAGACCACTAGCCAGACTAATAAAGAAGAAGAGAGAAGAATCAAATAGACACTAAAAAAATGATAAAGGAGATATTACCACTGATCCCACAGAAATACAAATTACCATCAGAGAATAGTGTAAACACCTCTACACAAATAAACTAGAAAATCTAGAAGAAATAGATAAATTCTTGGACACATACACCCTCCCAAGACTAAACCAGGAAGAAGTTGAATCCTTGAATTGACCAGTAAGTCCTGAAATTGAGGCAGTAATTAATACTCTACCAACCAAAAAAAGCCGAGAACCAGAAGGATTCACAGCTGAATTCTCGCAGAGGTACAAAGAGGAGCTGGTACCATTCATTCTGAAACTTTTCCAAACAATAGAAAAAGAGAGACTCCTCCCTAACTCATTTTATGATGCCAGCATCATCCTGATACCAAAACCTGACAGAGACACAACTAAAAAAGAAAATTTCAGGCAATAATCCTGATGAACATTGATGTGAAAATCCTCAAAGTACTGGCAAACCAAATCCAGCAGCACATCAAAAAGCTTATCCACCACAATCAAATTGATTTCATCCCTGGGATGCAAGGCTGGTTCAACATACGCAAATCAATAAACATAAACCATCACATAAACAGAACCAATGACAAAACCACGTAATTATCTCAATAGGTGCTGAAAGGCCTTCAATAAAATTCAATACCCATTTATGCTAAAAACTCTCAATAAACTAGGCATTGGTAGAACCTATCTCAAAATACTAAGAGCAATATCATACTGCCAATATCATACTGAATGGTCAAAAGCTGGAAGCATTTCCTTTGAAAACTGGCACAAGGTAAGGATGCCCTCTCCCACAACTCCTATTCAACATAGTATTAGAAGTTCTGGCCAGGGCACTCAGACAAGAGAAAGAAATAAAGGATATTGAAATAGGAAGAGAAGAAGTCAAATTGTCTCCATTTGGAGGCAACATGGTTGTATATTTAGAAAACCCCATCATCTCAGCCCAAAATCTCCTTGTTACCCAGGCTGGTGTTGAACTCCTGGACTCACTTTGGGAGCCTTGGCCTCCCAAAGTGCTGGGATTATAGGTGTGAGCCACTGTGCCTGGCTTTTTTGAGCAGATTCTG
>CAUYQU010022498.1:0-34535 GCA_963574635.1 Cheracebus regulus
CCAAAATAGAAAAACGGGACCTAATTAAACTCCAAAGCTTCTGTACAGCAAAAGAAACAATCATTAGAGTGAACTGGCAACCAACAGAATGGGAAAAAATTTTTGCAATCTACCCATCTGACAAAGGGCTAATATCCTGAATCTACAAAGAACTAAACCAGATTTACAAGAAAAAAACAAACCAGTCCATCCAAAAGTGGGAGAAGGATATGAACAGACACTTTTCAAAAGAAGACATATATGATGAGGCCAACAAACATATGAAAAATGCTCATCATCACTGATTATTAGAGAAATGCAAATCAAAACCACATTGAGATACCATCTCACGCCAGTTAGAATGGCGATCATTAAAAAATCTGGAGACAACAGATGCTGGAGAGGATGTGGAAAAATAGGAACACTTTTACACTGTTGGTGGGAGTGTAAACTAGTTCAACCATTGTGGAAGACAGTGTGGCACGTCCTCAAGGACCTAGAAATAGAAATTCCATTTGACCCAGCAATCCCATTACTGGGTATATACCCAAAGGATTATAAATCATTCTATTATAAAGACACGTGCACACATATGTTCATATCAGCACTGTTTACACTAGCAAAGACCTGGAACCAACCCAAATGCCCCTTGACGATAGACTGGACAAGGAAAATGTGGCACATATACACGATGGAATGCTATGCAGCCATAAAAAATGATGAGTTTGTGTCCTTTGTAGGGACATGGATGAATCTGGAAACCATCATTCTCAGCAAACTGACACAAGAACAGAAAATCAAACACTGCATGTTCTCATTCATAGGCAGATGTTGTACAATGAGAACACATGGACACAGGGAGGGGAGCATCATACACTGGGGTCTGTTGGGGGAGGCCAAGGGAGGGACAACTGGGGGTTGGGGAAGACAGGGAGGGATAACATGGGGAGAAATGCCAGATGTAGGTGATGGGGGGATGGAGGCAGCAAACCACATTGCCATGTGCGTACCTGTGCAACAATCCTGCATGATCTGCACATGTACCCCAGAACCTAAAGTACAATTTAAAAAAAAAGAGAGAGAGACAAAAAAAAAAAAACAATGTAGACACATCGAAATGGAATTCTAATGAATGTTCAAGTAACTGACTGGAAGGCAGAACAAAGAAGAAAGAAAGCATAAAAAATGAAAACTAGAAGGAATAACCAGAAAACAATAAAAATGGCAGACTTAAGGCATGCCATATCAATAATGATAGTAAATGTAAATAAATTAAGTATTTAATTTAAGCAATTAAAAGCAGATATTGGCAAAGCGAATTTTAAAAAGCACATCCCAATGACATGCTGTCAACAAGAAAACCCCTTTCAAATATAATTATATAATTATATAAGCAGGTGGAAATTAAAAAGTGGAAAAAGATCTATCACACATATATTAATTTTAAAGAAACAGGAGTGGTTATATCAGTATCAGTTAAAGTAATATCAGAGCAAAATAAATTACCAGAGACAGTGAGAAACATTACATAATAATAAAAGGGTCAATCCACCAAAAAGATACAGCAATCCCAAATGTGTATGCACCAACCAACCGAGATGCAAAATACATGAATTAAAGACTGATAGAACTGAAAGGGGAAATAGACAAATCCATATTTACAGTTGGAGACTTCAACATCCCTATCTCAATAATTGATTTTTAAAAAGAAGCTAGATAAAAAATCAGCAAGGATACAGACGAATTCAACAACAACAGCAACAAACACTAATTGAATCTAATTGACATTTATAGAACACCTCTCCCTGAAAAAATAAGAAAATACACATTCATCTCAATGGGCCTTAATAGATGATACCTCAATTATAAAACAAATCTCAGCAAATAAAAAAGAATCAAAGTCATAACACAGTATGTTCTTTGACCACAATGGGATAAAACTAGAAATCAGTGACAAGAATAACAGAAAAATATCCAAAGACTTGGAAACTGAACTACATACATCATGGATCAAAGATGAAGTTTTAATCCAAATTTTAAAATACACTGAACTGAAAGAAAATGAAAATACAACACGTCAAAATTTCTATACCAGGTGTGGCGGCTCATACCTGTAATACCAACACTTTGAGAGGCCAAGTTGGGGAGGATCACTTGAGGCCAGGAGCTCAAGACCAGCCTGAGCAACATAGGGAGATTCTGTCTCTATTTAAAATATCTGTATTTGTTATTATAGATGTATAATATATAATAAAAAATATAAAATATGTATATAATATGTACTACATATTATTATATATTGTTTATATATATAGATAGAGAATATATATAAAAAATAGATGATATCCATATATACATATATATGGTCACAGCTAAAATATATATATATGTTATATATATTATATATGTTATATATAACATGTTATATATGGTATATATATATAACATGTTATATATTATATATAACATGTTATATATTTTATATATATATATATGGGTCACAGCTAAAGCTGAAAGGGAAATTTATGGGTTATATATTTTATATATATAGATATATGGGTCACAGCTAAAGCTGAAAGGGAAATTTATAACACTATTTAATCTTAGAAAAGAGGAAATTTTAAAAGTCAATACTCTAAGCACCCACTTCAATACTAGAAAAAGATGAGAAAAATAAATCCAGTAAAAGCATAAGGTAGGAAATAATAATGATAAAAGCAGAAATCAAGGAAATTAAAAACAGAAAAACCAATAGAAAAAAATCAATGAAACAAACTCTGGTTCTCTGAAAAGATAAAAAAAACCTAACAAAACTCTAGCAAGATCGACAAAGAAAAAAGAAGACATAAATTAGCAATATCAGAAATGATACAGATGAATAAATTTTAGAGATCTTCTGTATAACATAGTGCCAATAGTTAACAATACAGCCTTGGAATGGGCGTGGTGGCTCACGCCTGTAATCCTAACACTTTGGGGGGCCAAGGCAGGTGTATCACTTGAGGTCAGGAGTTCGAGACCAGCCTGGCCAACATGGTGAAACCCCATCTCTACTAAAAATACAAAAGTTAGCCGGGTGTACTGGTAGGCACCTGTAATCCCAGCTATTCTGGAGGCTAAGGCAGGAGACTCACTTTAACCCAGGAGGCAGAGGTTGCAGTGAGCCAAGATCCCACCACTGCACCCCAGTCTGGGCAACAGAGTGAGACTCCATCTCAAACAAACAAATGAACAAAAAACAATCCAGTATTGGGCACTTCAAAATTTGTTAAGAGTCGATATCATGTTAAGTGTACTTACCAAAAAAAACAACCACCACCAACAACAAAGGGACACAAGGAAACTTTGGGAGGTGTTGCATATGTCTACTACCTTGATTATGGTAATGGAATCATGGGTGTTTACGTATGAACAAGCTTGTCAAATTGTACACATTAAATATATGCAACTCTTTGTATTAATATATCAATTATACCTCAATAAAAGGTTTTTTTAAAAAGAAATAAAACAAGGGATTCCGCTACAGATCCTACTGACATAAAAAGGGTAAGAGAATACTATTGACAATTCTACACACATAAAGTTCACAACTTCAAAGAAATGGATGAACTCCTTGGAAAACACAAACTGCCACAGTACACCCAATAGAAAACAGATCATTTGAATACTCCCAATTTTAAATAAATTCAATTATTAAATTAAAAATTCCCCAAAAGAGTGCTCTCCAGGCCCAGATGATTTCACTGGAGAATTAAACCAAATATTTAAAGAACAATTAACACCTATTCTACATCTGTCACTTCCAGAAAACAGAAAAGGGAACACTTCCCAACACATTATATGAGAACACTTTTACGGCGATGCCAAAAACATCCAAAGATAATACAAAATAAGAAAACTACAGGCCGGTATCCTTCATGAATTATTAGCAAGATATTAGCAAACAAATTTTGTCTTGTACACTGAGAACTACAAACCATCAGTAAGACGAAGACCTAAGTAAATGGAAAGATGTCTTGTGTTCATTGATCAGCTTACTTAATATTGTTAAGATGGCAATACTGCCCAGATTGATCTACAGAATCAGCACAATCCCCATTAAAATCTGTGTAGAACAGAGATAACATATCAGACCTAAGAATGCTGCCATTTGAAAATCCTGCTCACAAAAGTTGGCCCTTGGCTAGCATCTGGGAACGTAGATCTGGGGAGGGTTCCCACAACACTAATGGATAAGATTAGCTCACTTTGCTTTATGGTTTATGGTGAACACCAGATTTCCTCCTAGAAATCTGAAATTTTGATGCTAGGTAGAAGGTGCCTGTATAACCAATCCCCAGTAAAAACCCTTGCCACTGATTCTCCAATGAACTGCCCTCACAGACATTTCACACATGTTCCCACAGCTCATTGCCGGAAAAAGTTTTGTTAAGAAGCCAATCACAAAATACCACATATTGTATTGAATGTCCAGAATAGACAGATCTATAGGGACAGAAAGTGGATTAGTGGTTGCTTAAACCTGGGAAGTATAGCGATGGAGGGGTGGCTGAGATGTGATAGATAAAGGGTACAGGGTTTCTTCTGGGGGTGATAAAAAAAAAAGCTCTAAATTGATTATGGTGATGGTTATACAACTGTGACACAGTAAAAAAAAAACACTGAGTTGTACACTTTAAATGAGTGAGTTACATGGTATATGAATTATATTTCAACAATGCTGTTATAAAAACATAATAGCTAATAAAGTATATCAGTTCCTAAAAAAATGTTACATTGAAGAGTGGCAAGGATAGATTCAGGGGAACCAGTTAGCCAGTTATTATGATAAGCCAGGCAGTTTGGATCAGGACGACCCAATGCTTCTGTTTTTGGCCTTGGCCAAGCACCGCTATGTGGTCCTGGGGACAGCAATTTTTGAAGAACCATTACCACTTATTTTCAATTATATAAATATAATTAGGCATTTACTAATATATATGAACCTTTTTATCATCAGCAGGGTAAATGAAAATGAGTAAAACACAGTCATTCTCTTCAAGAAGTCCCGTTTTGGGAGATAAAGCTCATAATGAAACAAATACACCGCAAGGCAGAATGTAATGTATGAATTATAAATTCACAAGGTGAATGTAAAACTCTGAGTATTTCAGAAGACACATATTATTGAGTTCACTATTATTATCAACACCATCACTACTGTCATAATCATCTCAACATCACCAAGAGTTACTGTCTAAACACATAAGCCACTGCTAGGTTATACACAGTTCCTGCCATCCTTGAACCTATACACACCTCCATGATGGAAATATTAAGGAAATGTATCAATAAATACGACATACACAAAAATGCAGTTTTTAGGATGGGGAGTGATTCTGTCACGGAGAAATCACCAATTTCCCGTTTAATTGGAGGAATGCCTTCTCAAAAGGCTTTTGTCTGGGATGTTCTCCTACTGCGTGGGAACAGGTTTTTCAACAGCTGCGACCCCCTAGTGGCCACATGAAGTCATTACCCCAATTTATCATGCTGAGTTGAGAGCAAGAGGCACAGGAGGCTGGGTGCAGTTGGTGAGATCACTGCTCACTGCAGCATCAACATCCCAGGCATGCACCAACACAGACGGCTAATTTTTTTTTTTCTTTTGGTACAGATGGAGGTTTTGCTATATTACCCAGGCTGGTCTCAAACTCAGACTCTTGCCCTCAAGTGATCCTCCTGCCTCAGCCTCCCAAAGTGCTGTAATTACAAGAGCGAGCTAGCATGCCCAGGTGTCACCAAGTAGTATTATATTTAATTCTTTTTCTTTTTTGAGACAGTCTCGCCCTGTCGCCCAGGCTGGAGTGGTGCAGTGGTGTGAACTCAGCTCACTGCAACCTCCTCCTCCCAGGCTCAAGTGATCTTCCCACCTCAGCCTCCCAAGTAACTGGGACTACAGGTGTGCACCACAACACACTGCTAATTTGACTTTATTTCTTTTATTTTTTGGTAGAAGCAGAGGTTGTGCTATGTTGCCCAGGCTGGTCTGAAACTCAAAGTCCTTCCCTCAAGGGATCGTCCCCCCTCAGCCTCCAACGGTACTGGGATTACAGGAGTGAGCCGCCATACCCAGCTGTCACCAAGTAATAGTATATTTAATTTTCTATTTTTAATTTTAATATCATAAATTAATAGATAGTATATTAACTTAAAAACATACTTATTTTTTTTTTCTTTTTAGACAAGTCTTGCTCTGTCACCCAGGCTGGAGTGCAGTGGTGCAATCGCAGCTCACTGCAACCTCCACCTCCTGGGTTCAAGCGATCCTCCCACCTCAGCCACCACGCCCCACTGTAATGTTTAAAACATTCATTTACTGATACACAATCTGCAGGGCAGGATAATGTTTTTGTCACTAAGAAATAGTATATTGAAGGGCTTTTTTTTTCTTTTTTTTTTTTTGAGTCAGACTTTGGCTCTTGTTGCCCAAGCTGGAGTGCAATGGCACCATCTCAGCTCACCGAAACTCCGCCTCTCAGGTTCAAGCACTTCTCCTACCCCTCCCGAGTAGCTGGGATTACAGGCGCATGCCACCACACCTGGCTAATTTTGTATTTTTAGTAGAGACAGCGTGTCTCCATGTTGGTCAGGCTGGTCTCGAACTTCCAACCGATCCGCCCACACTCAGCCTCCCAGAGTGCTGGGATTAGAGATGTGAGCCACCACGCCCGACCAAGTTTTTCTTTTTTTTTTCTTTTGAAACAGTGTTGCTTTGTCGCCCACGGTGGAGTGCAGTTGGCACCATTTTGGCTCACTGCAACCTCCACCTCCCAGTTTCAACCGATTTTCCGCTTCAGCCTCCCGAGTAGCTGGCATTACAGGGGCCCGCCACTACGCCCGGCTAATTTTTGTATTTTTAGTAGAGACGGTTTTGCCATGTTGGCCAGGGTGGTCTCGAATTCCTGAACTCAGGTGACCCGCCCGCCTTGGCCTCCCAAAGTGCTGAGATTAGAGGCGTGAGCCTCCGCGCCCGGCCTGAAGTACTTTTTAAAGGTTATTTTGTCAGACGTTCCAGACAAGTTTGTTGGTTTGACCGGAAGGAAATAAACTAATTAAAGGCTAGTTCCCTCAGCCAGTTTTCCTCGCACACCTCCAGCCTGACACAGGATATATTTCTATATTTATAATATATAATCAATATGTAAGGCAAAAAGCTCTCGTCACGACTGACAATACACGTTGTACCTTTAACAAGCCGCAGATGGACTGGAACAAAAGCTATTAGCAGAAAGTGCTCCACCAATCGGAAACTGAAAGAAAACAATACAAAACCAAACCAATCAAAATACAGATAACGGACAGCAGGAGAGGGGACTGACCGCCTCGGCCCGTACAGATAACGGACAGGAGAGGGGACTGACCGCCTCGGCCCGTACAGATAACGGACAGAAGTTGAGGGGACCGACCGCCTCGGCCCAACTGCCTCAGAATAAGGGCCTCAGCATTTTCCTCAACGGAAAAGCACCTCGGAATAACCGGTACCAGAAGCGGTTGGACTGACCCCACCACTCTCACCAGCAGGGGGAGATCACGAATCAGTGCTTTTTTTTTTTTTTTTTTCTTTTCCAGTCACACTTGAAACCACCAGATGGGGCCAGAAGATCAGAGTAGGTATCTTTCTACTTTTCTTTTTCTCAAGGAATTTCCCTTTTGGATGTCTAGACCCTGAAAGAAAGAAAAGGCATACTAATCTACACACACACACACACACACACACGACCCCCCCCACCCCCAAGACAATGGAAGTGGCCGGTGCCTACCTACCCCCCCCCACCAGTCACGTGGCCTCTGCGCGCCAGATAGTCATTTATAATTAAAGTGGTAGGCATTTCATAATGCTGTGCATGAATTAAATGAGATAATGCGTGTAATACACAGTACCAGGGCAAATTCTCAGCCCCCATTCTAAAGCCGCAGAATGAGAAACTGAGGCCCTCCAGGTGATTCTGATGCATGCTAAAGTGTGACAGTTATTGCTCAGGTCCCATTTTTATTATCTTCATAGTTTTTTTCTAGCCAAATGAAAACTGAGAGTGTATTTAAAGTATTGATTCGCACTATTATTCACAAGAATAGTGAAGAAGCCTGACCACTCAGATAGCTAATCAAGATTTTTGGTCATGTTTACAGATACCATGATGCTGTGATTTCTGAATTACGTTTCCTGCCCTAAAAATTCCAAAAACTTGTATCTCGAGCCCAGCTGTGTGTCCCGTATTGTGGTGGATGCAATGAAAAAGAAATAGAAAATCTTCTAGGCTTGCAATGTAGGTGATCTAGGAATAGGAAAAGGTAATTAACTCTACAAGGCCAGATTTAGTAAATGTCAGATGAATTATTCTGACGATAAACAAATGTTCTAGGAAATCAGGGGAAGGAAGTTTCATAATTATAAAAGGGAAGAGTCTGACCATAAATAACCACGGCCAAGCCAAGCCCATCCCTCAAAATTGCCCGTAAGTCATTTTCTACTACAAGGTTATGGAACATGACTTTAGCTGCCTAATTAAGCCCCTGCCTATAAAAGAACCCCCAACATACCTAAGACTCCACTTATCGTTAGCAGTTGCCCCCTTAAATTTTTTAAATGTTTATAGCCTTTAAAAGTCCTTTATTTTCCCCCTTCACTCCTCCAATCGCTCATAGGAAAGAACAAATATGTACAATGCAGACAAAACACAGATACTTGACAGAAGTAATTATGCAGTACCATTGCCAAAATGTTCAAAATGACTAATTTTTCCCTTTAGTACGTTTGTATGAAGCTGCTCTAAATGTCATTGCACTCTCATGGCAGAAAAAGTACAGTTCAGGAGAAAAAGAAATGGTGTTCCCAGTTGTATTGGTTCACAGTAAATGATGTCTGATGATCACTGGCATCACTGCCCATTTTCTAAATGGTCATTGTGCCATCACATAAAAGGTAGGCTAAATCTGAGGCTGGAAGATACCCAGCAAGATTACCAGACAGACAGTGATTTCGTGAAGGCTGATGGCTCACTTCATTTAATTTCCTTTTGTCATTGTTCATGGTAATTATAAACACAGGTCCCATTTTTATTATCTTCATAGTTGTTTTCCAGCCAAATGAAAACTGAGAGTGTATTTAAAGTGTTGATTTGCACTATTATTCACAAGTTTGTGTAAAAGAGAAGATGTTTGGGCAGAATAGACAAGGTTACAAAATAGACAATAGAAAAAAATTATGACCAAGGCTTTTGTGTTTAATATCTCTGTATTTGGCTCTTAAAGGCTAACCTAAGTGCAGATTACTCACACACATTCACACACTAATACAATATATTCCTTACTTTGACTGTTCGAACATCCTTTATCCCTCACCCGCCTCCCAGCCCCTCTACTCAGTACAGAACAATTTGAGAGTCTCATTAAGAGAATGAAGAGGCAGGAAATGTACTGTGACCTGTGACTGAGCCAGGTCTGCCTTGATTCGTCCCTTACATTTTCCTTATTGGTTTCACATCCAAATGCTGCTCTTACCTGTTCCTTGTTAGCCTCCAGAATGACAGGATTCAGGTGCCCTGGGAGAGTGCTGTAATCATCCACAGTGTTCTCTCTTTGTCATTTGGAGATTACTAAGACATTTTCCAGGCATGAATCATGGTTGTTCCTTTCTGGGCTGGGAGACGCAGAGTTTTTTGTTTGTTTGTTTGTTTGTTTGTTTTGTTTTTAATCTCTCAGAGATAAGATTTCTTGTGCTTGGAGAATATGTAAACATTTTCTTCCTTTGCTTCATATTCCACAGAGATGAGCCAGACACAGGAGCTCCAACTTTGTCTTTAATAGTCAAAAGTTGCCCCTTGACAAAAGGATGGTATAGGAAAAAGCAGTGATGTTTTGTGGATTTTAGCTGATCACCATTGACAAAGACCCTCTTCATGACCAAACTTTAGTCAGGCTTCTCTGAGCCCACTTCTCAACTAGGCCTCAACTTCGGCCTATAAGCACTGCAACTTTCAGCACAATTTCATCCACTCGCTCCTGGACACATACACACACTAAGAGACTTGAGCAAACACTAGCATAGTTTCTATCAACTCAAGGCCATTTCCCTAGGGTGACATTCCCAGCGCCCTCCCTCCTTTTTTTAAATTGTACTTTAGTTCTGGGGTACATGTGCAGATCATGTAGGATTGTTGCATAGGTACATACATGGCAAGGTGGTTTCCTGCCTTCATCCCTCCATCACCTATATCTGGTATTTCTCCCCACGTTATCCCTCCCCACCCCCCGCTGTCCCTCCCCTAGCCCCCCACAACTGACTGCAGTGTGTGATGCTCCCCTCCCTGTGTCCATGTGTTCTAACTGTTCAACACCCGCCTACATGCGGTGTTTGGTTTTCTGTTCTTGTGTCAGTTTCCCAGCCCCCCCTTAAAGTGCCTTCCTGAGACAGTTCAATGCTGCCAAAAGAATTTACTGTTTGTTCAGGCCAAAATCTGACTACGGGCCCTGACTCCCTTTCCTTACAGCATGTACTTTAGAAAACTTGCAACTGTAAATTCTTTCTCTCTTCATTTAAGATGTACCTTCTACAATCCAGGACTGTCTTTCTCAACAACCTGGCAGCCATCCCTTTGTAATGTAATGATCAAGAAAAGTAAGGTCCATGTCTCCCTGTCTCTATGGGAAGGTAAGGGCTTAACTTTCTTTTCTTTTCTTTTCTTTTTGATTTTACTTTCTTAGTTTATTTCATTTCTTTTTGTATAGTTTATTTCATTTCTTGTTTATAGTTCTTAATTATGTTTTTCTTTATAAACCTGACATTGTGAACATAGGGAGCCTAACTTTAATAAGCACCCATTAGCAAACACAGATGCCCCAATACACGGACCAAGTTCACCCCCACTCAATGTCCTTCGGTACCTTTCCTTAGCACACCCTGCCTTTTGTTTCAGTGGAGTTGAGATCTGTTCATCAAAAGTCTGTCTTTTCTAACGCAGTGGCCTGAATAAAATCTGTCTTTCCGCCTCTAACAAACTCCCAGCTGTTTGTCTTTAACACCATGAACTAACAGGATCAAAATCATATAGCAGAGTTAGAAGATGCAATCTCAGGGGCAGCAGGAAAAAGAATAAGTGGAGATAGAACTAAGAATATGAAACTCTTTTAGGGGATCACCTCGAGTGATTGTTAATTCAGATGCATTTATTTACATGCATGCAGTTATTAAAGTGGAGACGTGGAGAAGAGACAAGGAAAGACAAGATGACACTTGGGCACAGTGTGAGTCATTTGGTTGTGGGATAATGTTTCCAAACTGGGGCTAAACTCAGTGAGATGAGATGAAGGCATCTCAAAGTGTAATGGGTAATCCTCTAACACATACTGTAGCCAACAAACCAGCACTGGCCAGATGGAAAAGATTAAGTGGAGCTTAAGTCTTTTCATGGCCTAAGGAGTCTGTAAAGGACAGACCCCGTCTCAACTAGATCAGCTTTTCTCTGGACTACTTATTTCTCAGGTCCAGGGAAGGCCTGCTGGACCACTTGGAGTACACAGAATCCTTAGAGCCCTCCAACATTGTGCTGTCACTGTTCTCTGTAGAAACAGTCATGTCATGAAGAAGTAGCTCTGGTACCAGCTGGCAGTCAAGGCTATAGGAGGGCATGGAGAGTTGAAGAAAAGACCTGCATCTTGAGGTAGAGTGGAAGAATCGTCGCGTCATCCAAATCGACAAGAAAACATCATTCAAGGATCCTACATGATGGCGTGCTTTGATTCTACAACGATAGGTACATCTGACTTCTTTATGAATAGCTAAGGGGGCATCTTAATGGTGAAGTGAAACTACAGAAGCTGCTGAGGCAGCCTCCAAGTTTCTATTTTCATACTTTTATTTGGGATACCCAGAAAAGACTTGGATCAACATTTCTCTGTTTCTATGTCAATCTAAAGATCTCTTGCCACATAACTCTGATTCTCTAGTGGGGATATGATTACATTGTTCTGGAAGTCTAGCAGGAAATAAAAAGAGAAGGGATATCTTGATGGACTGTGAGCTGGAGAAAATGTGAGAAAAATGTGTGTACCCTCATAGAAATAACAGAAAAAGTTTGTCCCATAGCAGACAGCCTGATGTGCTTTTGATGGGAATAGGTTACTGAGTTTGCCAACATGCCCACCTTTGCTCAGGTTGCTATGGTTTCAGGCATTGTGACCCAACAAACACTGTTGCCACACCCCATGGTCAAAGGCAGCAGGGGAAAGCCTGGGCCCTCAGTCTGGTTCAACAGCTGACAGGGGTGGCAGCCAGCTGCAGGTGCCCAAAAACTTGGCACTTCTCAGTTCCATCTAAAGGGGCACATCTCCCTTCTGGGTGGCACGTTTTCAGCCCAACGTCTAAAAGAACTTCATCATCAAGGTAATGAGTTCATAAATTTTATTTCTCACAGTTCTTTTGGACTTGGACTTAGGCTGTATCTGAATCACATAAGGGATTCTATGCCTCCACCTTTTTTAGTAGGCTAATGTTCTCTATGTAGCTCTTGGGGGAAAAAAAAAAAAAAAGAAACTCCCTCGTCTGAGTGTGTAGGAGTCTTTTCCTATAACTTTTTCAAGGTTTCACAGAGATTGCTGAAGGAAGAGTTCAAGAAGATCTTGGTTGGAGGCAGGGATGGTAAAGAGCAGGAATGTAGTATTATCATATGAAAAGATAGCCATTAGAGAATAGCTATTATTAATATGTTGTGGGGGAATAGAGAAGGGGTGGAAGGGAAGAAGGAGAAAGGAAGAATGAGAAAGGGAGGGGGAAGAAAGGGAAAGGGGAGAGAGGGGAGGGGAGGGAAAAGGGAGGGAGGAGAGGGGAAAGGGAGGAAGGAGAGGGGAAGGGGAGAATGGAGATGGGGGAAAGTAGGGAGGGGAGTGGGGAGAGAGGAGAGGGGAGGAAGGAGAGAGGGGAGGGGAAGGGCAGAAGGGAGAGGAGAGAAGGGAGGGTGGCAGGGGAAATTAAATAGCCCTCTAATACTTGGCAAAAAGGATTTCTCTTGTTAAATTTTAAAAAGAAATCAAATTCAAGCTCCAGATACCAAGAAAGTCTACTCAGCAATTAACTGTGAGTTCTGAGCATAAATCTAATGTCTTATGTAGCAAAAATCAGTCACTGGCTTCTGTCATTTCCTTTTCACTTTTAATTCCAGACTGGATTGGGAGGTGGTGGCAGGGGTGGTAGTGGAAGGAAGTTGGTAGAGATTATTTTTTCTTTCTAAAATAAATTAAACTTGATCCTATTGGATCAGGGTCTGGTCTTCCCTCAGATAGATTGTTGTCTTTTGGTGTTATATTTATGGCTATTAGACTGGGTTTTCTCAGCATTCAGAATCTTGTTCTATATGTTGAAATTATATATGTTGTTTTAATAAAAGGGTTATTTATTTACTGCTGTTGACTTTAGTCTTTTCCAATGGCTTTGAGTGATGTGTTACAGATATTTATCTAATTTCACTTTTTTTAGTGTAACCCGAAAGACTGGTTGAACTGGAGTTAGCTAGAATTAAGTTAGAGGGGGGAGGGTGAGCTGGGGTTTTTTGAAGGTACTCAAAAGTGGGTAAAGAAATGTGGAGATCAGAGAGATTTAGTTAGTAGAGTTGGGTAGAAGTAAATCACTAAATGTAATCCCCAAAATCACTAGATTTCCTTTTAAATTTGATTCCCAGGTTATCATACTCTCATGATTCCAAATACTTGGTGTGGGGAGCCTAAATTAAAGGAGACTATGGATTTCACTAAAAGATAATGATCCTGAGCATCAAATTCAAACAGTTTAATGTGTCCCCTACTGCTCACTTCACAAGTTCCTGGCCTAAACCTATATATGAAACACAGAAATAGGTTTCAGAACCCCCTCCAGATATTCTTATCCAAACTAACCCAGTTTCCAAAAACCATACATAAGAATTTCAGCTTTCTTTTCTTTCTCTTTCCAGATGTCTAATGATATTGACTGGTTACACAGCTCCAGGAGTGTTTGCAAGGTAGACCTCTACAAACCAACAAGACAGCAAGATCAGGACCGTAAAGTGGTAATATAGAAAATGACTCCTGCCAAGGAGTAGGAAAAATTGGCATATGGGTATAGATATCCTGGGGCCCAAACTAAACTAGTGGACGATGATACCACGACTTCTCCAAGCAGCCAAGCTCAACAGGGTCTGTCAGGGGCCAGCAGCATGCTCATACATCACAGAGATAAAAATCAAGGGAGGGGCAGGGTGAGGTGTGATGTAAAGGACCTGGGGAGGGGGGGCTGGGGAGGAGCCTGAAGGGAGAGAGGAGTGGTGGTTGCCTAGCAACCAGCCTCTATTATTAACTAATATGCCTGTTAAGTCATAATAATATTGCCTAGGTAACAGTGTTACCTTAGCACCCCTCCTGAGGGCAAAATGCTTCATGGTCTGTTTCTCAAACTTCAAGTAATTACATAGGGCTTCACATTTTTTAATCATGTTCAAATGCCACACATACTATTATTTAATTAATATGTATTTTTACAATGTTTTAAAAATTGACTTACATTTTTTAAATGACAGTTATGCTAAGAAATATTATCCATAATATCCCAGGTTTGATGTTCTAGTGTGTATTCTCCCTAACACACAATAAAAATACACCTATGAAATGCAGAAATGTTTATCCATATATTACTTAAACTATTCTATATCACTGATAATAAAGTAATTTTTGAGAAACACTAGTGTAGTAGCAAGTGCCCTAAACTGGAAGCCAGGAAAATTGAGTTGTAATACACACTCCACCTTTTTGGGTCAGTTGGGCAAGCCATTTGTCTTCTCAGTTTTCTTAATTAATATATGTGGATATTGTACCTTAGGCCTTGCTCTGACAGGTTGGTATTCTCATTTGAGAAATGTACTAATGCTAAGATTCTGTCTGCCTAACAATAATCACAGTATTAACATTTATTGGGTACTTACTCTATGCCAGGCAATCTGCTTTTACATGCTTTCCATACAGTATCTCAGTTAATCTTAACAAGAACCCTATGAGGTAGGTGCTATTATCTCCAAGAAAGAGAAATTATGCCCCTTTCTCAAGAGTTTTTCTAAATTCACAAGAGTTTTTCTAAATTCACCCTCCTAATTTGATGCAGATATGCTTTGTCGACGTGTCCACCCTGAATGTAGAAGATAAAGACTGCAAGGTGCGTATTCTCTGCTCAGAGCCAGAATGGGTGGGAAACTGCTGAGAAGGGTTATCAGTGAAGTATGAAGAATGGAAACTGTTGGGGGAGTGAGGGGAAAGTTGGAGGGGATTCGGGGGGAAATCCAGCAGTCTCATGAGCCCAAGATCCCTAGTCTGAATTTACTGTCACTCTTCATAACAAGTGTCATTTTAGAGGCCATTTAAGTTGCTGGTAGGGCTGAAAGAGATAAAACATGGAAGAGAGTATGTCAGAAAAGTTGTTTTTTATTTATTCATTTTTTTAAAAAACACATCCAAAGGATGATGAATATGGTTCTTGAGATTGATGGCTTTGTGAGCATCTTCAGAGAGGGGAGTAGTAACTTGTGGAGGGAACTTCATCTCATTCTTCAAAGCAACTGTGTAAGAATCTCACCCTTTAATTCCATAGGATGCTGCTGGTTCCAGCTCAGAAGGCTACTTAAACCTGGGAAATCTGGAAGAAAAAGAGATTATCATGATCAAGGACACTGAGAAGAAAGACCAGTCTAAGGTACACATAGCCTCTGAAATTTCACCACTTCTACCACTTCTAATTCTCAGAGCTCAATGATGAGTCTGAGGACGCTGGGTCAGACATAGTAAGACAAGTATTGTCAAACAGGCTCATCAATTTGAATACTATGACATTCTAGAGAGCACAGACCTAAGTTCAAGACCACAGTAAGTTCAACACCCAGGTACTTAATAATGGCACTAATCACAGAGGGTCAGAATGCCTTCTCCTGATTTCCAGCTACCCATCCAATCAGAATCATACAAGACTATTTGCAGTCTTTGCTGGCTGGTAATAGATCTGGGTGCCCCACATTACCCAGCATCCAACAAGGAAGAAAGAGGGATATGGAGCAGAGGCAATCCATAACCACCAAGAATTTGTGTGCCTCGTCCTTACCCTGTCATTTAAGAGATTACCTAGCCTGTTGAGTAGCTTAAAGTTAGAAGCAACTAGTCTTGCATGCCACTATCACATACAGACTCCTTCTGGCTTTGTGTAAGTATCCAAAATTATATCTGTTAGGCTCCTGGCTTGTGGAGGGCGCTGAAGCACACAAGTCACCCTCACATGCCCACAAGACTGGAGTGGCTGGTATTGGGACAGGATATTAGACTTCAGTGCAAAGGAATCAAATGTTTCTTGTTCTGTGTCTCTAGGCTCATATTATAACCAAAACATCATTTCTGGCCCCAGACTCCTTTGGAGCGAAAGGAGTGGCCCCCAAGGAAGGAAAAACAAGTTTACATTACAGTATCCAAAGAATTTTCAGTTTACTTGGGTATGGCCAACTCAATTTTGGAGTCTTAAGAAAGGGATAAATTATACGTGGTATTAATTTTTGAAAAAGCAGCCTATATTTCCTACATACAATGCAGATCTCCTTGACTATAACTTAAGCTTGTTCGCAAAAAGTCGCCTTTATCATGACCTCACATTTCTAGAAATTCAGTGAAAAGAGAGGAGATGAAGCAATAGAAGGAGCAGAGAGCTCGGTAGTTAGTGTTGGGTGGAATATGTGTTTATAGCATAGTACATGTACACATATCGGGACATGGGTATACACAGTCTCAAGCATAGATATACACATATAAATTTATACAAAATGATACACACATCAATGTATACATTCATATATATATGCAAAAAATTTATATTTATACGAGCAATGATAAATACATGCTTGGCTACATTTGATATTGACACAAGCATAACAAGCATAACATAAACAATGACACACATATACAAAGATATACAAAGTCATACAGAGTCAGATGAAGTGACATGCCCACACATGACACACATAAACGCCATTACACAATACATGAACATACATTCATACACATTACATGCATAAGGCTTCATCAAAACACAGTGACCATACAGACTCAGGTATTGGTATACACACTTACAAATATACATATCTATGCAAAGACATATATGGTCATACACAGTCATGCTGATATACACACAAACTAACACAAAGTGACACGTATTTACTAACGCACTTGTTTGTATGCATTGATACATACACTGTTGACACAAATGCAATAACACACCTACTCACACACATACTCAAATGCCAGGGTATGTATAACATTGACACACATTGTCAAGCACTGACATAACATAAATGTAGCATAAATTGATACGCAATTTCTGAACATATATAGTCATTATACAATCACCTGTTTATACATGTTCATATTTTAACATACATATATTAATATATTAAAATTATATCTATTATATTAATGAATTTGTATGTTAATATGTGAATTTATGCTTTAACATACATAAATGCATTTGTAACTGCGTGATACATACTAGTGAATGTATCTTAGACACATATATGCATATTACTCAAACTGATACTTGCTCATTTACATATTCAGAGACACACTGACATAGACACTCATATTTTGACATTCACATGTGAACAAATATGCATACTAACATGCACAAGTCAGCCTATACAGTAGACATATACAATAGGTAATGATGTCAACACATTATTATACATGCTTACACATGTGCACACACACACAGAGGCACATTTTCGTACACTAACAATACAGACTGGTACACACTCACATGTATTGAGATGTTCACACATGTGAATTGCCATATTTCCATGCATATATACACATACACTCTGACACATTTTTGACACATTGAGATACAACATATTCATATAAATTGGCAGACATATGTCGATAACACTTGTACAAAGTATACACATGTATATAGTCTGAACTTTTGTTGCTGTCATTAATGGATATATTAATGGATGTTGTGTATTAATGGATATAACTGGATGTTATATTCCCACACAAACTCTAAAAGGTCATATCCCTAATCTGATGCATCTTCTAAATAAAATAAGGGAAAGAAGTCGCCTACCCAAACTCTTATGGTTAGGTCTTCTTCTTCTTTTAGATGGAGGGATCTGTGTGCCTTTTCAAACAAGCTTCCTCTGATCCCATAAGTGTCCTCAACTGGCTTTTCAGTGATCTCCAAAAGTATGCCTTGGGTTTCCAACATGCACTGAGCCCCTCAACTTCTAGCTGTAAACATAAAGTAGGAGACACAGAGGACGAATATAACTGCTACAGTGTCTATGCCAATCAAGTGAACAGAAATTTGCTGAACAGACCTCAAAACCTACAGCTAGAGACACCTATAGCAGCTAAAAACACCAACAGTAATCAAAGTCCTTCAGCTACTTCAGCCAAATTTCTTAGCACTCAGAGAGCAGTCATTTCCCCTGATGGAGAATGTTCTTTGGATGACCTTTCCTTCTACGTCAACAGACTATCTTCTCTGGTAATCCAGATGGCCCGTAAGGAAATCAAGGATAAGTTGGAAGGTAGAAGCAAATGCCTTCATCATTCAATTGCTTCTGAAATGGCCCACAAAGCCATGGAACTGACTGCTGCAGAAATGTGTGGCACTGGGGAGGAGTCCAAGGAAGGTGGCCAGAAAAGCTTTCTACATAGTGAATTATGCAACAAGAACAAAAATGGAGACAAACAGATGTGCCAGAGAGATAGCAAAGAATTTGCAGATTCCATCAGCAAGAGACTTATGGTTTATGCAAATCAAGTGGCATCTGACATGATGTTCTCCGTCATGAAGACCTTGCAAGTGCACAGCTCTGGGAAGCCAATTCCAGCATGTGTGGTCCTGAAGAGGGTGTTGCTAAAGCATACCAAGGAAATTGTGTCTGATTTGATTGATTCCTGCATGAAGAACCTGCATAATATTACTGGGGTCCTGATGACTGACTCAGACTTTGTCTCGGCTGTCAACAGAAATCTGTTCAACCATGGGAAACAAAATGCTACAGACATCATGGAGGCCATGCTGAGGCGCTTGCTCAGTGCCCTTACTGGTGAGAAGAAGGAGACTAAGTCTCAGAGTCTGTCATATGCAACTTTAAAAGCTGGGTCCGATGATCCCAAATGCAATAACCAGAGTCTTGAACTCTCAGCCATGAAAGCTGAAATGAAAGGGAGGGACAAATGCAAAATGAAATCAGACCCATGCAAGTCACTGACTAGAGCTGAGAAAGTCGGAGAACACATCCTCAAGGAGGGCCTGACCATGTGGAACCAAAAGCAAGGAAACCCATGTAAGGTGGCTACCAAAGCATACTGCAGGAAAGATGAGAAAAGAGAAATGATCAGTGCTTCCACAGATTCACTGGCCAAGGACCTGATTGTCTCTGCCCTTAAGCTGATCCAGTACCATCTGACCCAGCAGGCTAGGGGCAAAGATACATGTGAAGAAGACTGTCCTGATTCCACCACCGGCTATTTGGCTCAGCTCACCACCGGCTATTGTGGAGGTGGCCAAAGTGCCAAAGCACTTTCAGTGAAACATCTAGAATCTCACAGAGCCCCTGGACCATCCACCTGTCTAAAGGAGAACCAATGCATAGACTCCCAGAAAATGGACATGTCAAACATTGTTCTAATGCTGATTCAGAAACTGCTTAATGAGAGCTCCAACTGTGAGGATCCATGCGAAGGTGAGAACAAGCATTCTGAGCCTAAGGTAAACAAAGCAACTTCCATGTCCGAGAGACCTGACAAAGGAGAAGAACAATGCCAGGACCATCAAGAATTTGACTTTATCAGTGGGATGAAGCAAGTGAACCGGCATTTTATAGATCAACTGGTAGAATCTGTGATGAAGCTCTGCTTTATCATGGCTAAGTATAGCAAAAATGGGGCAGCCTTCGCTGAGTTGGAAGAACAAGCAGCCTCAACAAGTAAGCCCACTTTCAGGGGCACCAGATGCACTCACAATGATGCAATGCCACAGAACTATCAAGACTCTTCTGGATATGCAGTAATTGTCAATAATCAGTGCTCTACAAATAGCTTGCAAAAGCAGCTCCGTGCTGTCCTGCAGTGGATTGCAGCCTCCCAGTTTAACGTGCCCATTCTCTACTTCATGGGAGATGATGATGGACCACTGGAAAAGGTAAGTAATGCATCTAAGGCACAAGAAGAAAGTTGGAATGGGCAGAGGCAGGAAGGCAGCACTGTACTTAGAGCCCAAGATCATTCCAGTTTCGAGTCTATTCTGTACCATGTGCTTCATGCATTGCTTTCACCTCATAAAAAGACACAAAAATAGTGAACCACTAGCTAAGTGGACATCTCAAGGTCTGTGCATTTCACCAAGAGGATGAGAGTGAGATTAATGCATTTCATCAGTGACCCTTTTGACAAACTAGTGAAACATTGGAGAATGATTGTTAAGTCTTATGTTTTGAGTTAAGATCCCCCCAAGTACTCTAGAGAGGAGGGGAAAGAAAAGGAAAACAGAGTTCCTCCCTCCCTCTTGAGGTGTTGGAAGTATCAGGGACTAATTTTGTGTTTGACCTACCAGAAACAGTTTGAAACTAGTCTCTTATTATTTTCCCTACGTTCCTCCCCCAAACTCATAGGTCCTGCAAGTGCCCTGAGAGTCTTTTCTCCTTAAATGTTATGCCCTAGGTGCCTCACTTGCCTCACCCTAGTCCTGGCCCTGCTCCTCAGATTCCATGGAGGCCAGCATTCATATGTTCATACACATCTCTCTCTCTCTCTCTCTCTCTCTCTCTCTCTCTCTCTCTCTCTCACACACACACACACACACACACACACACACACACACACACACACACACACCCGACAGCTGGGTTTCCTGCATTAGATGGATTCCAGAAACATCAAATACTTAACCAAGTTATTTTCAGTCCAAGAGCCAAGGCTAGACAATCCTCTGTACTCCAAGCCTCATACTTTTTTAGGGAAGTGGGGGAATGCCAACCCCCAAACTTTGACCTAGCAATCAGCACAGATTAACTGAAGAGTCCAGCGTCTGGTGAGAGGTATTTAATGAACACAACTAATTTCAGAGTTTGTTTTTGAAGCTCAAAAAAGAACATATCTTTGGCATTTTGATCTATGTCATTAGAGAAGGTTCAAGGAAAAAGGAAAGCTGTGTCAGCAGCCTCTAGTCCTGTATCTATGACATGCTGTACCCTAATCCTAGAATCATGGGTGGGAAGGTGGTGGATGTAGGTGAAGAAGTTAGGGGTTGAGGGGGTTGGGTGGTAGAAGGGTGTTACCTCTGTTTTCCCCACAGCTTCCTCAGGTTTCAGCTAAAGCAGCAGAGAAGGGGTACACTGTAGGAGGTCTTCTTCGAGAGGTCATGAAGTTTGCAAAAGAATGGCAACTGGATGAAGCTGTGGGAAATGTGCCTTGGAAACAGTTGCTGGACTGGCTGCTCACTAACCTGTGAACTAACAACTTCCTTGACTCCTCTTCATCTTAGTCCCCCTGGTAGCACCCCCACCATGATGCCAGTCAACTGCACAATACCCAACTGTATTTCCCAATACACTTGAGCAGTTGCCTGGGCATGTAAGAGGTGTCAACAAACTGGGCAAAAGCATGAATTAAAAAAATAAAAACAAATAAATGTATCATTATTATTTTTTTTTGGTCAGCTAGTTCCAAGACAAGGGAAGGGAATTGGTCCGTTTTCCATATATGGGGATACAGTGTTGAACTTGTATTCAGACCTCACCATGGGTTATTTTCTGAGCACCAAAGACACAGGGATATAACCCATGTCAAGTTCCCTAAGTAATCTGGGTGTCCAAATAATCTCAATTCACAGTCTATTTAGAGTTTTCCCACCTGTGGTCTTCCTATTTCTCCCTGAACTGCACAACTAACTTGATAATCCCCTTTCTAATCCCAAGGATACAGCTTTCTTGGTTTAGTTGAAGAAAGTCTATACCCATTACGCTGCCTTGCTACACACACACCCTTCAAAAGCGTTCACTGCACATTGCAAAATACTACCCAGAACTACAATGGGATCTGATCCTCTCCCTTGTGTGAATACAGCTTCCTTATAAGGAATTTTCTTCAATTGATGAGATTTCCTTGTCTTCTTTCAGTCTGAAAGAAAAGTTTTCCAAGAACATAAACCTCTAGCATGGGTAAATTTTGGGGGGGCCCAATCTCCCAGTGTCTTCTCTGGGAATAACAGTAAGTTCCCAGATCTGTTCTGTGTGTCCTATAAGTCCATCGTAGTGCTAGCATTCATTGCAAATCAGATCAAGAAAGTGGTTTCAACCCTGCGGCCCTTGTTACCTGGTTTGCTGTGTGCTCTCATGGCATGTTTTGGCACTCTTGAGGCATTGTGGCTTAGTAGAACAAGCACAGGACGAGATGTCCTTCTGGACTCAACAGTCAAAGCTTTGCTTCTTACTAGTCACATGGCCTTAGGCAATCCTGCAGACTGAGCCTGTTCATCTGTAAAATGTAGCTAAAAATTACCCTTACATTGTTTATAGGTTAAACTAGAGGAATCCATGTGACGGTGTTTTGCACAGGGTGAATTTTGTTACAAATGTAGATATGTGAATGATATGTGACTCTCAATGCCAGCCCTAACACAGTTAAGAGTGCTCTCTTGATACATTTCATAACTGAAAGCATATCCTCTGAGTATAGGACCCAGAGAGACACTTTTTGGGGGAAGTTAAGAGGCACACAGGCAAACTTTGCCAACTGCTCCACAATGCCTGACCCAGTCAGATAGAAGTAAAGCAGGCTTCTTCAAAGCAGGACCTTTCAAATCCTGCAGCTGGGCTGGAAGCTCATCGAACCTTTTTCAGTCTCACCCTACCCCATGAAAATCTTTGTAGTTAAGCCATCATAGATCTTTCTCTTTGCCCTTGAAGAAAATCCTTAATAAACAAATCTTGAGGCCCAGGGCTACATTTCTAATGACTCAGTCCTCCCTGAGCACAGCTGGGTCCCCTAGCAGTTTACTTCCTTGATTAATTTGGCTCTTACCTTGCTTCTGATTTTTACTATGAGGCAGCCTTGGGGATTCCTTAAAACATGGAAATAGAGCAAAGGAAGTTACATGTTCTGTTAAATGAAAGGGGTTGGGGCAAGATGGTCTCTCAGGGCCTTTCCAGCTCTGACGTTTGAGAATTATACGAACAAGTTTCTTTTCCATAATTTCTCAGGGAAACTTATGTGGATGCAGTAAGTTCAGGGTGAGGAAACTTGATTTTTGCCAGAGCTAACTGACAGATTCCAGCAGAGAAAGGAATGCTTTGGGCCACAAGGACCCTGACAAGGGTCTGGCAGAGCTCAATAACCCTTGAGGTTTATTCCTGGAGAATAAGACCCTGGCCTTTGACCTTTCTAAATGAAGAAGTAATCCCAGGCATCCCTATAGCAATGTGGCTGTGCTCAATGCCAGCAGCTGGAAATGGACAAGGACTTCTGCTGAGCTGAGAGTCTGGCATATAATAAGAAAGGGGCGAAAGGAGCAGAAAAAGATATCATGATTCCTCCTGGCAGGTGGTACAATTGGCTTAATATTAACAGTTACAGTGTCTCCGATATCAGGCTTCCATATCAGAACAAAGTTATACGCAGAACTTGTCTGGGAGGTTATTACAAGGCCAGGACTAGACTGAAATGAGGCAAGAGAAGTACTTGCCTCAGAGATCAAAAAACTCTGTAATCAAATACTATTTTAATAACTCAGAATTAATGCAAAAAAATCATGATGAACAAAATTTCAAAAATTTTTATACACAGGATCAGTAACAGAGCTATGCCAGGCCATAATGGAGCCTGAGACAAAAGGAAAAATTAATTTGTAAAACTGATTTCATGGGAGTAATATTAGAGAAACAGGAGCCTAAGAGAGCAAGGGTGACATCATTTTAAAATCAGCTCCATCTTAAAACTAGCGAGGCACATCTCTTGCCAGTCACAGCCCATGGTCAAAAGATGTTTATGGCTGAGGAAACAGCTTAATATTACCTGTAAGGATAAATGCCCATGACAGCAGAATGTCCAGATGTCCCAATATCACATAACAATATCTGCTTTTAAGTTGATTATAGTCATGCTTTGATGTGCTTACACACTAAAATGCCAAGAATAGTTTTCTTTACATCAGCAAAATAAATTGTCATGCCGTTAGCCCACCCACACGTAGACATAATTTAGTTTTTACATGGATAAGAAGACCGCTACATAAGAAAACTTACAGGCAAGGCATTCCTCCTCTTGCTTTCTGAGGATGCCCCACTCTGTAACTGAGCAGCGTTCAATAAACTTTCTCTTCTCACTGCACTCTACAACTCGCCTTGAATTCCTTCCTGCGTGAGATCCAAGAAACCTCTCTTGGGGTCTGGATCAGGACCTCTTTTTCTGACAACAGTAACACTTTCTGGGAGATTGCCAAGGCAGCATTTAGAGAATGTGTTGCCCTTAAAGCCTATATCAGTATAAAAAAGAAACAGTGATGTCCCACCTAAAGAACTTAAAATCTTTAAAGTAAAATAAAATCCAAGTTTCAACTAAAATCCAGTGTAAACCCAAATCCAGATTTGCCTCATGTCAAATAACAGAAGATTCGAAAAGGGGAAATAAAATTTGAAAAAAGGAAGAAGACCAAACAGGGAAAGCAAAGTTTTGCTTGAGTCTTAAGAAATCAGAAATCAGAGATGGGGTTGGAGAGGGTAGGTATTACAGTGTTTTCTCTCTTGTTTAACATGATAAGAGTACATGTTTCCCCAAAAAACCTCATATTAGATTTATTCTGGGTAAAAACAGGAACCACACAAGATTGCCCATGTTGAAATTCTACCTTAAAACAATTCTAATAATGAAAGAAGAAAAATAAACAAAAAGTAAAAATATAGGAGGGATAGAAATAAAAATGCCAGTTTCACAAATGCTATATTTGTACATCAGTGAAAATCAAATCCCAAATACCAACTGCAATGAAGGAGTTTTGCAAAGGTATTACCAGGAGATACTGGTGAGCTGTAAGAATTTGCTATCAATTAAAACAGGTCCAGCTGCTTTCTCTCCAGTGACTCAGAGACATGTGAAAAGTTCACCGCTTTTCCCGACCCAAAGCCTCTGTGGGTCGGAACATAAAATAAATCTAAAAGAATCTGTTGAATTCCTATATCCTAAGGCCACCCTGCCAGAAAGAGGAGTCTACTTACAATTGTGACAGTAATATTAAATATTTGGGCATTAAAGGAGGCAAGAAATGACATTCACACAGCACTTACTGAGTACCAAACACTACTCAGTGCTTTAATGCTTTCAAAAACCTTGTGCGATAGTTTCTTACTAGCTGCTTTTTATGGATGAGAAATTAGCGAGTCAGGCCTTTTGCAAGATCATCTAACCAGTTAGTGGCAGAGTTGGGATTCAAATCTAGGTTTGCCTCATATCAAATTCTATCACACTTTCTTCCCATTAATCCAGATCCATGCTTATTAAAGAACAAACTATAAAACATGAATGAGAAAAATAGAGGAAAACAGATGAATAGTAAAAATAGACCATGCTCTTGACTGGTAAAACTAAATTCAACAAAACAACACTCTCTAATTCAACATATAGGTCTTATATAGCACTAATTCAAATATTTATGGGATAGTTTCAGTGTCTCTTTCAAGATATTTATTAATTGCAAAGGGAAAAGTAGTAACTTTACAATGGAGAAACCTGTTAGTCCCATCTTAATTAGATGGTCAAAGCCAATATCACCAGGAAAGACATAATGATATCATGTATCTCCTGATACAATGTGATAAGAAGGGCATATCGCTTCTGTGGCATTCTTGTAAAAAACACATAACCCTAGTCTAATCATGAGAAACCATCAGACAAACCCAAATTACAGGACATTCTACATAATACCTAGCCAGAATTGACTGCAAAGGTCTCAAGGGAACACTTTAGGGTGATAATAATGTTCTGTATATCTTGAGAGAGGCAATATTTAACACGGGGGTCTATGTTTCTCAAGACTCATCAACCTGTATGCTGAGAATCAGTGAATTTTATTCTATCTAAATTATATCTCAATAAAGTTAATTTTAAACTGTTTAAACTTAATAAGTACCTAGAAGGAAAAAAATTCCGTTTCCAGTGCTAAAAGTTTCTTTGATCTCCTGCCTCTTTCCAGAAACTCTCAAATTTAGCGAGTCTTTCTGACTTTGGGCTCTGAGCAACCCTTACCTTACGACCCTCCTTCCTGCTACATCCACTTGTCTATGGTGGCCCAGAGTAGGACCTTGGAAGTCCCCTCTTCATGAGGACTTCCCTCCCAGAACCTAGCTACATATCCAAGATGAGAAGGTCTCTAGCTTAACTCCTCCTTGTCATGAAAGTCACCTCCCCAGAAGAGCCCTCCTCCTTTCACTACCTTATCTCCCATAGGTACTTTGTATCACATTGCCCGGTTTAATTTTTATTGCACTAACTGATACATACCTTTTATTGTTATTTACTTGCTTATTGATTGTCCCCTTCCATAAAATGGTAACTTCAGGAGCACAGGGACCTATCCATCTTGCTCACCACTGTACCCTCAGTGCCCAGCACAATGCCTGGCACACAGTAGCCATTCAATAAATGTTTACTGAATACATAACAATCCATCTATTTCAGTGTCTTCTGGTGAGGAAAAATAACACTGAATATGGGAAATCCAAAAATTTGTCATTAACCATGGTCATCTCACTTCATGTAGCCAAGTCTTAGTTCCCTTACCTCAAAAATTGGAATTCTAACCAATAATCTTTTATACCTACCTCCTTAGAAGTGTTATGTACATCAAAAGAGGCGATTATGTTTGAAAATATACCTAAATGTGCCTATTAAAGCATCAACATGGTTAGGTATGGTGGCTGAGGCCCGTAATCATAGCACTCTGGGAGGCCGAGACAGGTGGATAACTTGAACTCAGGAGTTCGACACCAGCCAAGGAAACATGGTAAAACCCCATCTATATAAATACAAAATTTAGTCAGGCACAGTGGCACTTGCCTGTAGTCCCAGCTACTTAGAAGGCTGAGGTGGGAGGATCACCTGAGCCTGGGATGTTGAGGCTACAATGAGCCAAGATTGAGCCACTGCACTCCAGCCTGGATGACAAGAACTTCCTTGAAGAAAAAAAAAGAGCTTTTATATAAAACAATAATAACAATAATAATAATGTCTAACATTTGTTGAGCTTTTACTGTGGGTCAGGCATTCTTCTAAGTACTTTTCAGTAGTATATCATGTAATCCTCCCAAAAGCCCTATAAGGTAGGTATTACTGTTATCCCATTTTGCAGATGAGGTGATGGAGGCTTGGAAAGGCTGAGTAACTTGCCTAAGGTCACAGAGCTAGGAAGTGGGTAGATCTGGGATTCAAAAACACAGATAGGCTTCAAAGCTTCCACTCTATACTACTTCACAGAATACCAGGACCTTGTGCATAATGTCATATATCAGAATAAATCCTGGCATAGTTCAGGTAACACTGACAGAATGGAGTAGGAACATCTAGGAGGTGACAGGAACCTCTGGAGTAGAGTGGGTGGTTGGCTGGAAGGAATCCACACTGGTGGACAGGCACAGGTTTTCAAAGGATATTACTGGCATAGACCATAGCCCAGAAAAAGGCTGAATGCTACCTTAAGAAATTTGGCATCCCCCAAAGCAAGCCAACACAGCTCCTGGGACTCACAGAGCAGGCAATATCCCCAAGGAGAAGGATACATAATGTTCAAAATGCAGCCTCACAGAACAAGTACGGAGTTTGCATTTGCTCCCAGGGCTCAGGGCTGCTCCTTGTTGGGGGTTGAGGGGAACCAGAGCAAAAGAGCAACAACAGACAGACTGGCACCCTTGCACCCTGTCGGGAGAAAAGGACAGTCCCTGATGGTATCCGACCAGTGCATGCCAGAATATGTGAGGTAGACGGAAAGGAGTGGTTGCAGACAGTTGGGGTGATCGGGGAACTTGCCAATCAGTAGGAAAGGATTTCAACATTTGAATAGCTGTGGGGCTGTGCTGGTGCCTCAAGTCTGAAATGCCTCTTCCAGAGTAGAAGATTTTTACTTTCTCTTATCTTCCTCAAGCCTCAGGACCTGGCTAAGAATTGAATTTTAGGAAACACCCGGGGCGAGCCCAGCTGAAGAAAAGGTAGAAACCCACGCAGTTCCAGCCACACTCGATCGCACTGTCTTATAATATCTTGTTTTCATGTCTGCCTTTCCACCAGGCTACAAATAACTTGTAATAAATTAACAGATAAGGGCCTGCCACCTACTAGGCAGCCAGCCAATCAATGTTGAGTAACAGCTAACTGTGTGCTGAGCCAGGCCCTCTGCTAGGCTCTTCTTACAAATTGTTGCATCTGATTTTCAAGGCGCCTCTGTTGGTAGCCCCAATTCGCAACTGAGGAAATGAAGGCACAGAGGATCAGAAACCTGTCCACATCTGGGACGAAGCCTAGGCAAAATGAGGCTGGAGTCTGTACTCTTCACTACCCCACTTGACTTGAGTGGCTGGTGGGCGCCCATCCATGTGCAAAACTTCAGAGGTGAATAAAGGCATGGCTTGCTTAGGAATCCAGGAGACATATGGCACCAGAGAAGAGGGTGTGTGAAGGGGAAGTGAAGGGTGGCAAAGCTAGAAAAGTCAGTGGGCATCAGATTCCTATGTGGATTCACTGCCAAGTTCAAGGAGAAACCATTTGAAGGATTTGAGCCTCGCAGTTTCAGAGTAAGCTTTGTGTTCTGGAGTGCTCACTCAGTCTGCTACGGGAAGGATAGATTGGAGGGAGCCATGTGCTACTTAACTGTTCTTTACTTCCTTTGCTTATTTCTGTTTTTCCCCTCCTTTCATTTTTCCTTTTTAAAATGCCAGGTTCATTGGACTTTACTAAAGGTTAAAAGGATTTCTCCAGAGCTGAATCAACATACCTCTTGGGGGACAGGAGGGGGAGGTAAAGGGTGCCCCTTATGACCTGCTGAAAAACCCCAGCTGTGATGGAGACAGTTGATGAAGGGGAGGGTGGTAGGTTTTCATTTTCCTTCCCTAAGGTTACACTTGGCCTCCACGCCTTTATTTGCCACTGTCACTCCCATCAGATGCCAGAAACAGTAGAAGGCAGACTCCATACTCTCCCCCATCTCCAAATGCCAAAGGGATATATTTTCTATGACCTTGACATGGTTTCACACAGCACTTCCCAAAAGATGATAAATCATGTCCCAGAACTCAGCAGGAGAGGAAAGCAAAATAAAACACCCTAATCTGCTAACTTTCCTCTGGGGGGCTGACAGCATTTGGCTCCCAAAGGCCCTGATTTTGGAAAAGAAATTTCTCCTGTTGGAGATTTTGGGTGCCTTTATCAATGAGTCCTGTGGCACAGACTATCTGCTAGAGGGAAGGGAGGACTCGCCAGGAAAATCTCCTCTGGCACCAAATGGTCCACTTCTGAACTGATGGAGCAACTTAGTTCTCCCCATCCTGATGCAAACCCTAACCAGGCACACCTAGTATGACTTGTCATATCTCTCCATCCTCCTTTGAGTCCAATCTTTGGGTGCCCTTCCTACTTCCCTGGCGCTTTCTTCCAGTCTCTTTCAGAGACTTCCAGTCTCTTTCTCTGACCATCTGATAAATGTTGACCTACCCAGGATCTATTCTTGTCTTGCTCCTCTTCTCATCAGCCCCACTCCCTAGCTGCAGCCACTTTACAGAGGGTAGGTGGACGGGCCTAGCTGCAACATTGCCAAAGAGAACTCGTGCCAGAGTTTGGATCCTGGAGGACAGCAAGGACCATGGTCTGGAGGCAGAGGAGGGTGTGAGATGAAGTTCTTTCAGTGGTGTTTCTTCGCTGGGATCCCACAATGTTTAAAATGTAGATTCCCAGCCCATCTGTCCCATCCCAACTCCAGGGAAATTCTTGATTCTTTTGTTTGGGGTTGCAAAACAAGCATGTGTATTTTGCGAATCTCCAAGTGATGTCATGTTACTCCATTTTATTTTGAAAGAATTAAAACTTATGGAAAAGTTGTAACACTAGTATAATGAGTACCCATATACCCTTCATCTACTTGAACAACTGTTCATATTTTGCCATGTTGCTTTCTCTCTCCAGCACACAACTAAAATTGTGTGCATATATATAATAATTATTATATAAAATTATTATTTTGCTGAACCATTTGAAAGTCAGTGTAGACATTGTGATATTCAATCCTAAATACTCCAGTGTGTGTCTCCTAGGAGCTAGGACATTCTTCCACATACAATTCATAGTCAATTGTCCTTAAATATGCTAATAATAGTCTCTATGGCTGTTCCCCTCTGCTCTATCCAATATCCATGCATTGCATTTAGTTATCATGTCCCTTTAATTTCCTTTAATCTAGAAAAGGGCCCAGCCTTTTTTTCCTGGTCTTTAATGACTTTGTCACTTTTTAAAGAGTCTAGGCCAGGCGCTTTGCAGAATGTCCAAGAGGTTTTGGTCCACAAAGAAGAATAAGAACAGTGAACAGCTTAAAGAACAGCTTGGAGAGGTCATGACCAGTCAGTGAACTGAAGGCCAAATTGGAGAGAGCACCACAGGTTAGGAACTACATGAAAACTGGAAAGCAAGCAGGAGTGAAGCGAGGAAGATTAGTGGCTGGGTAGGTAGGTTGCATGGCTAAAAACGTAAGGTCGCAGTAGCTATTTGTCCTATGGCTATGAATACCCAAATATACGCAGCAGTGACTCACACAGTGATTTCTTCCATCCTCTCACCAGTCTCCTGAATCCCAGGGCCTTATATTGAACTATCTACTGGACATACACAGATATTTCTTAAGCAAACACTATGTGTCAGGCCCTGTTGTGAGCACATTACATGTATTATCTCATTTAACCTCCACCATAACAAAGTCTCCAGGAGGCAGAAACTAGGAATGTCTCTCTTTGAGGGTGAGGAAACTGAAGCACAGAGGGGTGGCAACTTGTTTGCAGTCAACACAGCTAGTGAGTGGTGTTACCAGAATTTGAACTCCAGAGCCTTCACATTTCTAACTTTTATTTTTTAAACTATTATTCTGTAAAATTGGCTTTTTCCCCTTTTGGTTTACAGTTCTATAAATTTTAACACATGTATATATTCATGTAACTACCATCACAATCAGGATACAGAATATTTCCATCGCCCCCAATAAACTCCTCTGCTGTGCCTTTAAGAGTCATCACCCCACCCCATCTATGGAGAACGTTGCTATTTTTTTTTTCTGCAGTGCCAATCCATTCTTTCTCGCGTGACCAACCGGTGGATCAGTTGGGTCTGTTGGGAAGACCGCTTAGCTCAGTTCTCAGTTCCGAGAGCCTTCGTTACGGTAGTTAGGATCAGAAAACGGTCGTCATAACAGCTCGTTTTCCTGAGCTCCTCACTTTCCGTTATTCTTCCAGTACTTTCCAGTTCCCTGCAGGCTTTCATCGTTGGACGTTGTCTGGGCCACGTGGGAGGAGATCCGTTGCACGGTGGCGGGGCGGGGGAGGAGCAGGAGGCGGGGAGACAGAGAAAAAAAAAGCAATGGGTTTTGGCCCCTCCCTCTTAAAGCTGCAGCTTCAGTGAACAGAAAAGGTTCTTCCTTTTCCTTCAGTTTTGCCTTCTACAGTTTCCAATGCCTGGCTACTCTTTGCCACTAACACCACCTCAACTGTGGGACTGCCTGCTGACAGGGGTGCCAGACCACAGGGGAAAAAAAGACAGCACCCCTGTATTTCCTCCACTCTCTTTGAGCATTTTGGATCTCCCCTTTCTGCCCCTCCTACCAGAAGTAGAGGGTTTCTCTCTGTCTGCACCAGTGCTCACTTCTGGGTTTCAGATTGTCTTGAGGTCCTTTTGGGGGATGTTGGAGGAACAAAATAGTAAACTCACTACCAGTTTGGTGGCACTTTTAATTCTAGTCTTCTCTGGTCTGCCTGCTAATATTTACTTTTCAAAGTTCTCAAATAGTTTGGCATGCATTGTGTACAAGCTTTGTACTCAAGTTCAGTAGGCAATAAAGGGACGTATGTGTTTATTCCATCATCTCCAGAATAAAAAATCAGCCTTCACTTTTAAACCCCATGCCATTGTGCCTCTCCACATAAATGTCCCATACACACTATAAATTCATCATGTGCCAATCGTATTCATCATCTATTCACCAGCCTTATCTCTTCCAATGTTCTCTATCTCAACCAGGCCCACCATCATTTACTGAGTTGTCCAAGCTGGAATCCTGGGCATTGTCGAGGACTCCTCTCTCTGACTAATATGTACATCCAATCATTCACTCAGTCCTGGCTTCCCTCTCCTTATTTCCACTGCTTTAAATTACTCACGTCTTTATTCTTTCTTGCCTGGATTATTGCTTGTTGTCAGTTAATTGGTGTGACTAGCTAATTTTTTTTCAAGTTCCTACTTTTTAAATATCGTATTGGCTATATACAGAAAAGTGAACAAAATTATAAGCTCAACACATTATCCATAAATTAGCACAAACTGAGCCCACCCATGGTCAAGAAACAACATTCCCAGCACTCAAAAGCTCCTCTTGGTTCTGCCTTTTTTTTTTTTTTTTTTTTTTTTTGAGATAGAGTCTCTGTTGCTCAGGCTGGAAGGCCATGGTGCAATCACAGCTCACTGCAGCCCCAACCTCCAAGGCTCATGTGAGGTGGGGTCATTCTACCTCAGCCTCCCGAGGAACTGGAACCACAGGCATGCACCACCACACCAGGCTAATTTTTCTATTTTTTGTAGATATTGGGTTTCACCATGTTGGCCAGACTGGGTTCTGCCTTTTAAAACACTTCATAGCTAAACAGAATCATACTGTATGATTTTTTGTGTGTTTGGTTTCCTTAGCTCAACACTATGCTTGTGAGGGTCAACTGTGTTGTTGCTTGTTGTTTTATTCTCGTATTGTAGAATATTCCATTATAGATCATCTATTTTATAGTTGATGGACATTTATTTGGGTTGTTTCCAGTTTGAGCCTATTAGGAAC
This sequence comes from Cheracebus regulus, assembly GCA_963574635.1. Taxonomy (NCBI): domain Eukaryota; kingdom Metazoa; phylum Chordata; class Mammalia; order Primates; family Pitheciidae; genus Cheracebus; species Cheracebus regulus. The sequence continues at coordinate 33,140 of CAUYQU010022498.1, forward strand.
AGTGCTGTTATGAATGCTCCTATGTACATCTTTTGCTAGCCACAAACACTCATTTGATTGGATGCATACCTACAGGTGATATTCCTGATATGACTATGCTCAACTTTAATAGATAGTGACAAACCCTGCCACAGTGGTTGTACAAATTTACACTTCCAGCAGTGATATATGAGAGTTTCTGTTGCTCTATAGCTAGATAATATTTGAGGAGATTAATATGTATATTTTTTTCTCCCTGTACATTCTTTTCTTTCCTTCTGTCAAGCAGATAGCTGGTTCAGGCCTTCTTGGCTACCAGGATGTTTGTAGTAGTGCAGAAAGCTGGGCAGAAAACTGACATTTTTTACAGCACTTAAAAAAAATAGTGATGGGGTTGCACCACGTCACCCAGGCTGGTCTGGAAATCCTAGCAAACTACCTGCCTCGGCTCCCAAAGTGCTGGGATTACAGGGGTGAGCCAACACGCCTGGTGCCCCTACAGCACTTTCTGATTTTAGCTCACAACAGCCTTGAGCCTCAGAGGGGGGGAAAGTTTGCCAGTAAAGAAAAAAAATCATGGAGGAGATATGAAGGGAAAATGATGTTTCCAGATCAAAAAAGAGATTTCCCTGATACAAGGGGAGAAGAGAAAGTTCCAGAGCAGCAGAGCCTGGGCTGGCTTCTGGGCAGTGTGCACAGGAAGGCAGACCCCAGAGAGAAATGGTGAGATGGGGAATCTAGGAGGGTGGGACATTAAGCAGAGGATTTTTGCTGAATCATCAGAGTGCCGTTGGACCTGAAGACATCTGCACAGGGGCCAGTAGATATCTCCGCATTAGCCACTGTGAGCAGATGACTTGTTGACCAGAGAGAGCCATACCCTTATGTCTTGGTACATACAAAAATCAGAACTCAGGCACAACTCTGAGTGAGAAGTCCCAAGAATAATTGAGGTTGAGTTTCCCTCCAGACTGTGGGTCCTGGAAGCTTAAACTGAAATTCATTCTGATTTATATAAAAATGTGCTGTTTCTTACCTGAGTGGTGGACTAAGATTTGTACCTGCTACATGGCCCTGATTTTCTCCAAGGCTAGTGCTAGCACATACAGCATCTTCTTGAAAGTTTTTTTTTTTTATCGCATTTTAGGTTTTGGGGTACATGTGAAGAACATGCAATATTGTGCCATAGGTACACACGTGGCAGTGTGATTTGTTGCCTTCCTCCCCTTCACCTATATCTGGCATTTCTCCCCATGCTATCTCCCCCCAACTCCCCACCCCCCACTGTCCCTCCCCTATTTCCCCTCAACAGACCCCAGCGTATAGTGCTCCCCTCCCTGTGTCCAATAGTTTCTATTCTTTGAGATGTCTAGAATATTTAGACACACCTATTTGCAGGAATGAGTGAATACATGTC